>PVKN010005976.1:0-29527 GCA_004027915.1 Capromys pilorides
ATATTATTATTCCCATTTTACAGATGAAGAAATTGAGGCATAAAGAGATTAAGTGACTTGCCCATAGTCACACAGATAGTAAAAAGTAAACATAGAACATATCTCCATGTTCTTAGTGCAAAAGGTGTGTGTGTGTGTGTGTGTGTGTGTGTGTGTGTGTGTGTGTGTGTTTGAGACAGGGTCTTGCTATGCAGTTCAAGCTGGCCTTGAGCTCACTTTTATAGCCCAGGCTGGTCTCAAACTCACACTGATCCTCCTGCCTCAGCCTCCCAAGTGCTGGGATTATAGGCCTGTGCCACCACACCTGGCCTAGTGCAAAAGATACTGAAAGCATGTAAGAGTCGAATTGTGGATGTTAAGGTGTAAGGATGTTTAGCTTTACAAAATGACACATTAATCCCCAGGGAACCAATACATTCTTATCAGAGTTCTTGTTGATCTCAAATCTCTCCAAAAACTTCCTCTGTCAAATTTCTCAACTTTTGCTAACTCAGTTATAATTTTAATTTTAGCTTTCCTGGCTATTATTGCATCTTTTCATTTGTTTAGACCTATTTTCTTTCATATGTGTGTGTGTGTGTGTATGTGTGTGTATGTGTGTATGTGTGTCTGTCTGTCTGTTTGTCTGTTCAGTCTAAGTTTATCAAGCGCTTATCTTTTTTTTTTTTTATTTCTTTATTTTTTTGAGACAGGGTCTCACTATGCTGTTCAGGCTGGCTTTGAGCTTGCCTGTCTCACCTAGGCTGCCCTCAAACTCACCGTGATCCTCTGGCCTCAATCTCCTGAGTGCTGGGATCAATTGTTTATCTCATGATCTGCAATTTTCAGGGTCGCTGAAGATCTTGTCACAGTAACATAAAAAAAAAAAAAAAAACCAAAAAACAACCTTTTCTAGTTTCTTTCTTTCTTTCTTTCTTTCTTTCTTTTTTTTTTTTTTTTTTTTTTTTTTTTTTTTTTTTTTTTTTTTTTTTTTTTTGTGGTATCAGGCATTGAACTCAGGATCTTGCGCTTGCCAGGCAAGCACTTATTCCACTGAGCTATCTCTCTGGTCCCCCTTTTCTATTTTCTTGCAGAGTTTTATCCACAAATAATGACATTCATGGTGATTCCCCCTGCTTTGCTCTCATCACTAGTGATGGCTTTTGCTGTTCAGAGTCTCTTCCGGTTCTATAGGGATTTTAGGATGGCTCTCTCCTGTTCTGTGGGGAATGCTGCTGGTATTTTGATTAGGATTGGGCTAAATCTATATATTGGTTTTGGAAGTAGGGCCATCTGGACTATGTGGCCTCTGCCTGTCCAGCAATAAAGATAAAGGATAGCTTTCCTATTCTCTCTCTTTCTGTCTCTCTCTCTGGCAGAGACCGGGGTTCAAACTCACAACCTTGCACTTGCAAAGCAGGCACTTGTGCCACGGAGCTATCTCCCCAGCCCCAGCTTTCCTATTTTCTGATGCCTCTTTAATTTCCTTTTCAGAGTCCCGTAGTTTCACTGTAAAGGTATTTCACTGCCTTCGTTCCTAAGTATTTAACATTCCTTCATGCCACTGTGGGCCGCACTGTTTCCCCCGTTCCTTCCCCAGTGAGGTCATTATTGCTGTAGAGGAGTACAAGCACAGAGCAGCCTGCAGGGCTAGGGAGATGGCCGATTTCATATCCTACTACCTTGCTGAGCTTAGCTACTAATTCTAGGAGTCCTTGGGGAATTTCTTGGGTCTTCTATGTAGCAAACCATGCCATCTACATATAATGAAAATTTGACTTTTTTTAAAAAAAATGTAGTTAGTACAGAGTCTACAGAGTCTCATTACATAGATCCAACTTGTACTGATCCTCCTGTTTTCAGCCTCCCAAGCACTGGGATTACAGATGAGCTCCGTCACACTCAGTCTCAATCACTGTCTCAGCACAAGGCACTCCAGGCATCGAACTCCAGCTGCTGCACTCTGCCTAAGCAGACACTTTAATCTGCTGAGCTATTTGGTCGGCCCTAGTTTTTTGTTTTTTCATTACTACTTCAATTTTATTGCCCAGTATTATGTTATTCAGGGTTTTAAAATCTTGGTTCACTTTTGGTAATTCATATGTGTCTAGCAATCTATCCATTTCTTTGGAATTCTCCAATGTATTCATGTTCAGGTTAGCAAAATTGTTGCTGAATTTCTTCTCCAGCTCTAGCTTGCCACGAAGAAGTTGCTCTTGGGCTAAAGCCCTCAGCTATTTTTTGCAGTTTAAAACAGCTGAGGTGTGGGCCAGGGAGATAGCGCAGTAGAATAAGTGCTTGCCTGGCAAGCACAAGGTCCTGAGCGCAATCCCTGGTACTGCAAAAAATAAAAATAAAAATAAAAATTTAAAGAAATAAAACAGCTGAGGCTCTTCTAAAGGCTGGCACTGCTGGACAATCCGGTGTCTGTCCCTGAAGCTTCTCCAGGCCTCAGCTTCTCTCCAGGGGCGCTGGCCTCACCATGGTCAAGCTGGTGGCCTGGCTGATTAGAGTCTCTGCAGCTGCGCTGAGGGGCAACAACATACAGAACCAGCAATACACTGGCAGGTGGGCAAGGAGAGCTTTGTCATTAGTGTCCACTTGTCGGTGGTGCCCTCTGAGTGTGGCATGCCACAGGCCTGGCCTCTGTCCCAGAATCCTCCACCTCCCTTCCTTGGAGAGAGGAGGCTGCAGTATTGGTAATGGCACCAAGACCATCCACACACCGATATGGGCAGAAAGCCAACTGAGAGTAATAACCAGGTCGCCTTGGCTACAGTAATAAAATCAGCAACAGTAGGAGCGTCAAAGTCAAGCTAGAGGTTGATGTGCTCTAAGAACCAATAATGTAACCCCAAGGGGCCGGGGAGATAGCTCAGTGGAATAAGCGCTTTCCTAGCAAGCACAGGGTCCTGAGCTCAAGCCCTGGTACCACAAAAAAAAAAGTAACCCTGAACCATAGGACAGAGATCTATAGCTATCGTACAAACACTAGACAAAGCAAATATTGACCTATAGTCAATATTACTTAAAGGAACAATTTTACCTCCAATAACAATAGAACAGTATGCAACAGAAATACCACTGTTAAGTAACTAAAAATTCACAAAGCTTAGCCAGGCGTGGTGGCACACGCCTGTAATCTCAGCACTTGAGAGGCCAAGGCAGGGGGATTGATGTGAGTTCAAGACCAGCCTAGGCTACAAAAGCGAGCTCAAGGCCAGCCTGAGCTGCACAGCAAGACCTTGTCTCAAAAAGACAAAAAAAAAAAAAAAAATTAATGAAGCTTAACTGTTACATTAAAAAAGAAGGAGTGGGAGACAGAAACATGAAAAAAAGTAAAAGTTGAAAAAAATAAGCAGAGCCAGGGAGACAGCTCGGTGGTCTAAGGGCTGGCCTGGCAAACACCAGGGCCCAGGTTTGATCCCTAGTACTACATGCTGTGCCGGGCACTGAAACCAGGCATGGTAGCTCACACCTGTAATCCCAGCACTGGGGAGGCTGAGACACGAGGATCACTATGAGTCCAAGCAGTGTAGTGAGACCCTGTACCTAAATAAATAAATCTTATTTATTTATTTTTATTTTTTAAATTTTTTTTTGATCTTTTTGAGACAGGATCTCGCTATACAGTTCAGGCTGGCCTTGAGCTCACTTTTTGTAGCCCCAGCTGATCTCGAACTCACACTGATCCTCCTGCCTCAGCTTCCCAAGTGCTGGGATTACAGGCATGCACCACCACACCCAGCTACATAAATCTTTTTTTAAAAAAAGAAAAATGAAGCAATGGAAAATGAGGAGGTGAGAACAGTGGATTCTATGAAGGAGTGTAAGGAAATTAATAGTATTGGATGAAAGTAACAGAAAAAATGAGCAAGAAAAAGAAAAAAAATAGCCAACTAAAGGAAAAAGAAAAGAGAAAAACAAAAAAGGAGACAAAGGAGAAGGAAAACACTCCAAACATGTGCATGCAGGCACACACACACGCACATCACCCACAATACAATAAAAATAAATACGAACAAAAAAAGAGTCCAGAAAATATTCCTGTGCATTTGCCGGCAAGTGGTTTCCTTCGAGGACCCGCAGTCTTAGAATCTCCACCCAGCTCCATAGCTTACATTCATGTTTGTGTGGGGTCTCCCACCCCAGGAGCCCCTGCACTCATAAACCCACCTTAAACCCCAGTGGAGATGTTTCACCGTTCCCAGGTAAGTGGGAAGGCACCGAGGCTACTCATCGCGCTGGACGTAGGCAGCAGGGTTGGGGCTCAGGCAGATCAGAGGGCCCATTGCTAGTATTTGCGGGTCCAGCCACCTCTGAAGGCCGCACGTGCCAGACCTGGACGCCTGGGGTCTATGTCCTTTCTAAGCGTGCTCCTCTCAGGCGACCTGTGCCCAGCCCCCACCCTCTCCATGTGGTCACCCACAGCCGACTCTCACCCACGCATGGCAGCTCAGTAGCACTGGAAACCTTGGGCTGTCCTGTGGCTCAGTCTCACATAGTCAATCACTTCCAAAAAGAAGAGAAGGAGGGGCCGGCGAGATGGTTCAGTGGTCTAAAGCGACTGCTTAGGAGGGCTCAGGCAACTGCGGGGACTGCAGTTCGATCCCCGGCACCACATGCTGCGCCAGCGCCACCACCAGGGCAGGCTGAGCCAGCCACAAAATGAATAAATAAAGAAACAAACAAACACAACAAGCAAACAAACAAATAAATAAATAAATAAAATTTAAAAAAAAAGAAGAGAAGGAAAAAAAACTCCAAATGTACACACACATACGCGCGCGCGCGCGCGCACACACACACACACACACTCACACACTCCAAAAATGACATCTGGTCAACCCCTCTCTGGCAATATGGTGGGTGCCATGCTGGCTTGCTTCTCCAGCTGCGTCTCTCGGTGGATCAGTCACTCTCGAGGTAAAACTCCTTGATACTTCTGCAGTTTACAACAGATGTGAGCTTCTCTTGGGGCCAGCATTTCTGGCACCTGTGATTTCTCCCTGAGGCCGTGGACCCTGCTCGGCGGGGCTTCCCTTCTCTCCTGGGGCACTCACTGGCCGTGTCCCTGCAGCCTGGTGCTCAGAGCACCCACAATGCAATGCGGCGCGGCCGTGTCAGCAGGTGCATGGGGCCAGGCTGCCTATTGGGGAAGAATTGGTATCTCTCTGATGATGCCTTTCAACAAAGTTGTATAATTTTATTACAGATCTTACCTTTAGGGTTTGCTAGATTCACTCCTGCCTTTATTGGCTCCTAAGTGCAATCTTTTAAAAAATATTTTTGGTACAAGGTCTCACTACGCAGCTCGGACTCGTGCCATCGTTTTTTCGTAAACTTCTGTGTGCTGCTGATATGCCAGTGACCACAGCCGGCTCCCCTGCCGGGAGTTTTTACCTTGAATCATTGTCTAGTGATTTGTCCTAAGGCATTCTGCTAGATGGTCATTCCATATACAAGTACTGATGGTTTTGTTCTTCTCTAATCCTTAAGTTTTTACTAATTAATTCATTAATGGATTAATTTAGTATTAACTGCACTGTCTAGGACCTTTGGTGCAATGTTAAAAAGAAGCAGAGGGGACCAGAGAGATAGCTCCATGGCACAAGTGCCTGCCTGCCAAGTGTAAGGTCATGAGTTTGAACCCTGGTCCTGCCAAAAAAAAAACAAAAAGAAGCAGAAATGGAACTGGGGAGATGGCTCAGTGGCATAAGCACTGCCTGGCAAGTGCAGAGTTGTGAGTCTGATTCCTGCTACAAAAAGGAGGAAGAGAAGGGAGGAGGGAGAAAGAGGAAGGAGGAAGGAGGAGAAAGAGAGTAGCTAGGCATGGTGGTGCACACCTGTAACCCTGATGCAGTGTAAAAACTGATCTGGGGTGAATCACCTCCAAATGATACAGGGAAAACTGAAACTCCAGACCTGAAAAGTACCTGGGATGAGTTTGTGTTCTCTAAAACTGAAGAATGGATTTTAGGAACAAACGGAGGTAATGAACAGAACATATTTATTGAGGGAAAGAAAGCTCCTGTCTGAGAGAGGGACAGGAGGGGGGTCCCGAGTGAGTGTCCCCAGAAAGCTGTCTCTTCCAGGGACTTTTATTTATTTGTTTATTTATTTATTATGGCCTGCTAAGCCTGCCCTGGAGGTGATGCTGGCGCAGCATGTGGTGCCAGGGATCGAACCGAGGTCCCTGTGGTGCCTAAGCTTTCCTAAGCAGGCACTTTAGACTGCTGAACCATCTTGCTGGCCCTTCCAGGTACTTTTTTTTTAAACTTTATTTTTATTCATGTTATGGCCGGCTCAGCCTGCCTTGGAGGTGGGGTGGTGCAGCACATGGTGCCAGGGATCGAACCTCGATCCCTGTAGTTGCTGAAGCAGGCACTTTAGACTACTGAGCTATCTTGCTGGCCTCAGCTATCTTGCCAGCCCCAGCTATCTCTCTGGCCCCAGCTATCTCGCTGGCCCCTCTTCCATGAACTTTTATAGAGGAAAACCATGCGGTGAGTCAGGTCTTGCAAGCCGAGGACGCCACAACAGATACAGCCTGACGCCGAAGGACTGAAGGAAAAAGGTTTTATTACACACGCGTGCGGGCTCAAGGCAGAGGCAGAGCCAAGAGCCCCGAGCATCTACAGTGGGCGGGTTTTATACAGTGCTTTAAGGGGAGGAGGGGGAATTACGAGGGAGAGAGGTTATTCGGGTTCACCAGGAGGAAAAGAGAGGTTACTTGGGTTCACAAAGACAACTGGGCAGTTGTTCGTTTCTAGGAATTCCTTTTCTAAGGACTTTTTGCAACCTTTGGATACATAGGGTGGGGTAGGTTCCTGTTATTTAGCATATACATAGAGTGGGGTAGGTTCCTGTTATTTAGCATATACATAGGGTGGGGTAGGTTCCTGTTATTTAGCATATACATATCTGAGCAGGAAAGTCAGAGCAGGGGTAAATACCAGATGGTCAAGCTGCTTATAAAAAAAGAAACTATTTGTCCTATATTTTATTGTCACTATTGTCACAGTCTAAGGTGAAAACCATGAGAACTTGCTTAGGTGGGCATGAGGTGGGACAAAATTGTGGTCAACCAATGAGGGTACAAGCACTATTGCTCAGGTAAAATTGATTAAAGCCAATACGGAATGGGGAAGGGAGTCAGGTAGCAAGCTGACATGAATATGAAACAGGGTCTCTTCCTGTTGGAGGTTGGGCTAGTGACTCATTTCGGCTCTTTGAAGGTGATTGATACCTATTTAGAATATCAATCCCTGATGCACATTCCTAGGGAAGTAGGTGGCTGCATTTGTTTCTCCTTTGGTCTTGAGGTCTGGTCCACAGCAGGGGTGTCTGTCTCTTGCAAAGCTGTAAAGTCACCCTGTCTTCCATCTCTATATCCTTGAGAGCCTGGCCCTGTCTGACTGCCTATAATATTTCTAATTCAGCAGCCTACAACAATCCCAGCACTGAGGAGGCTGAGGCAGGAGGATTATGGTGAGTTTCAAGTGAGCCTGAGCTGCATAGCGAGAGCTTTACTCGAAAAAAAAAAAAAACGAGAAAGAGAGAGAGAGAGAAGACAGGAGAGAGAGAGAGAGAGAGAGAGAGAGAGAGCGAGAGCCCGAGCGCTCAGTGGCAGTGTGCCTGTCTGACAAGTGCAGAGTCCTGAGTTTACTACTGGTACAAAAAAAAAAGAATTGTTAAATGTACCCATTAGGGGCTGGGGAGATAGCTCCATGGCACAAGCGCCTGCCTGGCAAGTGCAAGGTCGGGAGTTCAAACCCTGGTCCTGCAAAAATAAATAAATAAATAGATAGATAGATAGATAGATAGATAGATAAATAAATAAATAAATGTACTCATTAAGGGTACCACCCCCCCAGAAGAAGAACAAATGTGTTTCTAGTATAAAATGCACCCATTAAAAACAATGTTTTTGTTATCACTTTAAAGAATTTCAGAGCTGGCCAGATAGCTCAGCGTGCTGAGACAGCAATTGAGACTAGGTATGGTGATGCACCTGTAATCCCAGTGCTTGGGAGGCTGAAAAACAGGAGGATCACTACAAGTCTAATCTGTGTAGTGAGACTCTGTACTAAAATACATTTTTTAAAAAAAATTTCGTTCTAATTTTCTAGGTGCTTATTAGAAAAGGTGCTAGACATCGATGTGTTTGTTTTATGCTTTTGTTTTTAGAATTTGCTGAGATTGTGTTTTTTCTTCTTAAAGCTATTAATGTAACTTTAGTTTGGGCTCCTTCAAAAGCAGTGCTGGGGCAAGATCTGAAGTTCAGGCAAGTTGTGTGTGAGGGGATTCCGGGAAGCAAAGAATGCTCATGGTGAGGGAGCGAGTGAGGGAGAGGGAGGCAGGAGAGGAGCAGAGGAAAGGAGGAGAAGCCTGGTTTTGTATGTGTACATGTGCATGCATACGTGTGTGTGTGTGTGTGTGTGTGTATGTGCGCGCGCGTGATACAGGGTTTCACTATGCAGGATTTTCCTATGCCATTCAGGCTGATCTTGAACTCATTATGTAGCCCAGGCTGGCCTCGAACTCTCAGAGATCCTATTAGATCATTTTAAATTACTGATTCAACTGATTCAGTTGCTTTACTACTTTAGACCCATTCGGGTACTTTGTTTTTTATTAAATTAAGACTAGTAACTATGTTTTTTGGGAGATTTTGTCTACGTTGTTTCACATTCCATGGCATGCTTTATTCATAGTCTTTTTATTTTTATTTCTGTGCCGTTTGTTAACAGACATAACCTAAAACATACCATATCTCTAGTGTTAAATACGTAGCTCAGTAATGTCATATCCTAACCAAAGTGCCTCCATCTTGTTCTGTACGCGCTGTCATTTCATGCCTGGTTTAAACTGAAACTTTGTACTTATCCACCGCCTTACTGCCTCAGATGGTCTCTGTAACCCATGTCTGATTTCTTCTAGGAGTGGACTCCCTTGCCTCTCTCCCTTGCCCAGAGCCCTGTAGCCCATATCCGGCCTCCCAAGTTGTACTCCCACCACCCCACCCCTTTTGCGGTTTGCAGGCTTAAAAACCAACTGTTGTCTTGCCATGGCACGCACCCTGTCATATCTTGCTGGGTGTACGCAGCTGGGTACCAGCTTTATTTATTTATTTATTTGTTTGCTTGTTGTGTTTGTTTGTTTCTTTATTTATTTATTTTGTGGCTGGCTCAGCCTGCCCTGGTGGTGGCGCTAGCGCAGCATGTGGTGCCGGGGATCGAACCGCAGTCCCTGCAGTTGCCTGAGCCTTCCTACGCAGGCGCTTTAGACCACTGAACCATCTCGCCGGCCCGGTACCAGCTTTAATAAAGCGCTATTTTCCTTTTTGGAGTTGCCTCGTTTCTGAGTTACTACAACAAGTAATGTGAAGCATGTTCCCAGTCTTTACAACCAATCTTACAACCGCAGCTATGGATCTGCTAACACCACCCATTTCCTGCAGCCCTCGCCACCCTGTTCTACTTTCACTTTCTGAGTTTGTTGTCTTCTTTTTGACATTGTACTTAGGCTCCCAGGGATTTGGGGACTGAGGGTGCAGCCTTTCTTTTGTACTGGGAATCAAACTCAGGACCTTGCCCTTCCAGGCAGTTCCTGTGCTGCTGAGATGCGTCCCTGGCCCTGGGCTCCCATTTTAATTCCAGGAAACTTGCTTTATTTTTTTCTCCCCCCCGCCCCTTTTTTTTTTTGGTGGGACCCGAGTTTGAACTCACAATCTTGCACTTGCTAGGCAGGCACTTGTGCCATGGAGCTATCTCCCCAACCGCATTTCATTATCATTCTGATCCCTGGAGCCTCACTATAGCTAGGCCTCCCATCCCCTACTCAGGTGTCCAAGCGCTAGGCCCACCTGCTCTGACTAACACAGAGGAATGAAGCTCCCAGCTGAAAGATACCTGGGCCAAGTTTGTGCTTCCTAAAACCAAAGAATGAATTTTAGGAACAATGGAGCTTAAGAGCAGAATATATTTATTGGGGGAAAGAAAGCTGTCTGAGAGGCCAAAAGGGGGACCTGAGCAGGTTACCCCAGAAGCTATGTCTTCCAGGGACTTTTATAGAGTGAAATCATGTGGTGAGATGAGTCTAAGCTGGGGAACCTGGGAACTCACTTTGGGGGGCATGAGGTGGGACAGAACTATGGTCAGCCAATGAGATCATAAGCACAACTGCTCAGGAAAAATTGATTAAATCCAGGACCAAATGGGGAAGCGAGTCCCCTAGCAAGCAGGCATGGCAAACAGGCATGATGAATATAGAACTGGGGTTTTTCCTGTAGAGGACTGAGTTAGTGACTTCCAGGTGTCCTTAAGACTCATTTAGAATGGCAATCCTGCATGCCTATCTTTTTTTTTTTTCAAATGTATTTGTTGCAAGGTCTCACTATGCTGCTCAGACTTGTGGTGATCTTCCTGCTTTCAGCCTTCCCAGTGCTGGGATTGCAAGCCTGTGTCAGCCCTGTCCCCAGGGCAGGCTGAGCCTGTGGTACTAGGGATCGAACTGTGGTCCCTGCCCTTGCCTAAGCAGGCACTTTAGTCTGCTGAGCTATCTCCCTGGCCCTAGATGCCCATCTTTAGGGAGGTATGTGGCTCTTGTCTCGAGGTCCCACCACAGCCAGGGTGTGTCTCTCCTAAACGTGCAATCACCTTGTCTTCCCCACTTTCTCCTTGGGGGCCTGGCCCTGTCCGACTGCCTATAATATTTCCACATAGCTCAGCTGCCTGCAGCACGACTCTCCCACGTAGGCCCAGACCCCTCCTGGCTGGGATTTCAGGACCCCCATTCCCTTCCTTTTGCCTCTTTTCTCTCCTAAGCCCAGCCCGCCTTCCACTGTGCTTGCCAGCTCTGGTCCTCACCAAGGCCTTGGGCCAGCCCAGTCAGGGGAGTCTGGAAACCGAGAGGGAACTCAGTCTGTGCAGACGGCACGCGGTGCATCCGCAGGGTGGCTTCCCATGCCCGCTTGGGCTTCTTCAGGAAGGTCCAGCTCTCGCCCGGGGCCGAGTGACATCCTGACTTCCCTGTCCAACAGAGTCCCTGCCAGCAGAGCTCCCCGTGGGATCTGGGGTCCCCAGGTCTGTGCCCTGCAGGCCTCGGCGTGCCCTGGGCACACGCCGCACGCAGGACTCGTGTAAGCAGACGCACACACAGGAATGCCTGCGTGCTGCTGTCCCCGCCCTGCCCCTTATCCGGAGAGCGGAAACCCTTGCATGGTGATTTCTTTCTCCCTTCCTCTGTGCACACCAGCAGGGCCCTGGGACCTGAGGATGTTCACGTGGCTTCCTGACTCCAGCTAATGAAAGGAAATTCTGTCGCCAGGGCACAAGAAGCGGGGGTTTGGGGCGGGGGTCATTCCCTGAGCAGTGCTGGTCCTCCAGCTCCGTCTAGGCAGCCTCTGGTTCCTGGTCACCTGTGGAGATGCTGTCTTCGGACCGCTGGGGCCTGCCCACAGCCCTTCTCGCCCTGCTGTGCTGCTCAGGTGAGCCGGTGACCCTGGCCCAAGCTTGGGGCAGCCCAGGGGTGGGGGTTGCTTTGCACCCTGGCCTTCAGGCAAGGAAGAAGCTTGCTGACCCTCCACATCCAGGGTACTCCCCCATGGGGTCAGGAAGCAGCAGGGGCTGGGCTTTTAGTTACTGTGGTTCTGGGCAATGGGTGGGGTCCTGGCCTTCTGGACCTGGGGGATGGCGAACAAGGCACCCAGCTTCAGATACATTGTTGGAGGCCTAAAGGTGCGGGTGCTGTCCTGGCTGTTCTGTAAACAGCCTCAGCAATGCCTGGGCCCATGCGGGCCTTGCCCTCAGGCTGTGAAGCAAAAGTGAGGCTTTGCTCATTTGTCAAACAGGCGAATGTCCCTTCCTGTAAGGTGGCCGTGAGCAGTTGCTGAGGCAGGGCTTCAAGGTGACCTTTACCTATCTGTCCTGTCCCCTGCCTTCCTCCTGCCGTGCTGGTCTCCCTAAACACCAGCCACACACCAACACGAGTGGTTTTGCGCCCTGGTTTCCTCTGCCTAGAACGCTCTTAGACTACCCACGGAGGCCGGCAGGGCAGGGCTCAGCGCCCACTCCTGTCTTGTCCTTGACAACAACATGCGGGACTCCCTTTCCTGCCCGTTCTTTGCTTCTGTCTGGCTCCTCCACCTCCACATGTGCTCTGCCATTAGTCATCTTTGGTCACTGCTGCATCCTCAGGGGTAGGACAGTGCGTGGCACCTAACAGGTGTTCAAAAGCACTTGTGAAAGATCAGGAAAGGGAGGTCAAACCCAGGCCCTCGGTTCAAAGGCCACAGCTCTGGGCTACTTCCATTCTCAGAGGGGCCTTCAAGGAGGAGGGGATGTTGCGCTGGGCCTTAACAGACAGGGACCCTGAGCTCGAGGAGGATGGGTTGGAGTTGACCAGCACTGGCACTGGAGGACAGCGGATCCAGGCGCAGGATAGGCTGGAAGGATGCCTTCTGGATTGAGCAGGAATCGAACACAGGACCAGGCTTGGCCCTGATTTTCACCACCTGCTGGCAGGCAGCTCCACTGATGGGGCAGTGGGGACATCTTTTGCCCGGGGCTTCTGGTTTTCTAGGTTCTGCCGAGATGACCTTCAAGGTTGACGTGTGGCCACAGAAGCTGGCGGTTGAGACCAGAGGGTCCGCCAGAGTCAACTGCAGCACCACATGTACCCATCCTGACTCCGAGGGTATAGAGACCTCCCTGGACAAGCAGTTGGTGGACCGGCAGCCTCAGTGGCTGCAGTACTTGGTCTCAAACATCTCTCAGGATACCTCCCTCATCTGCTACTTCTCCTGTGCTGGGAAGTTACAGATAAAGACCCTCAACATCAGTGTCTACCGTGAGTGACTGCACATGCACGCTGGGGATTTCTCTCTGGGGACAGAACCTGTCTACTAAGTGCACTGGGATCCAATCCAGCGCTGTGCATCACAGTCCTCACTGCCCTGGTGACCGGGAGCAGGGCAGGCCCATGGGCCCAGAATGGGCTCAGACCCTTGGTGGTCCGAGACCAAGCTACCCTGACTCTGAATCTCACACCAAGAACAGTCCAAGGTTTTCCCGGACCTTGGAGTCCCTTAGCAACAGTGTCCCCTGCCCCCTCCCAGCTCAAGACACCAGGGCACTGCACATGAGGGACGGTAGGGGACACAAGTAGGAACGCCGGCTGGCAGGCCCTGTACTCCACAAGGAGCTGTTCCTCGGTGTTTTCTTCTACGGAGCCGCAGCGGATGTGTGGCCACAGCACACACGCACCTGCCTGATAGTCAGGAAAGCTCCCGGATGGGCCAGATTCTGCCATGAGCCAGGCTGCACAGGGCCGCCTGTAGCTAGGATCAGCAGCTCCAGGGCACAGAAAGATGCCCCCCATTTACAGTTCATGCCTATTTCCTGGGTGGGAACAAGGGTGCGTGTTCTTGACATAACTGTCCAATTGTTTAATCTGTGAAACTTGTATTTAACATCTATGTAAAGGAGAGACATGCACAGACCTAAACTTTTGCATATTCAAAGCTAGGTGAGGGGCTGGGGAGATAGCTACGTGGCACAAGTGCCTGCCTGGCAAGTGCAAGGTCATGAGTTCAAACCCCAGTCCTGCAAAGCTAGTTGTATGGGTTCAGAACTTTTCCTTTACCTCCATCCTACCTATTCTCTGTCGTGTCCATACAATCCCTCGCCAAACACATCCTCACCCTGCAGTCTGCACTAGGGCGGGCCAGGCCTCACATGTGCGGCCATGGCGCGGGGACACCCTGTGTCAGGGCCTGCAGACACAGCCTCCGCCCTCATGGCACCTCCTTCCTTCCTTCCTTCCTGCCCTCCAGAACCTCCAGAGCAGGTCACACTGAGGCTGCAGCCCACACGGGTGGCCCTGGGCACAGCCTTCGCCGCTGAGTGCAGGGCAGCTGCTGTGAAGCCCCTGGAGGGCCTCACCTTCACTTTGCAACGTGGCCAAGAGACTCTGCAGAACTGGACCTCTGTGGAGACAGCGCCTGCCCACGGAGAGGCCACAGTCATATTCAACAGAACGGTTCAGGGAGGCAGCGGCCCCCTCAACTTCCGCTGCCTGGCTAAGCTGGACCTACGGTCTAAAGGCGGGGACATCGTCTGCAGTGTCTCAGAGGTCCAGGTCCTTCATGTCTACGGTAATGGGACTTCCAGAAAGGGGGAGGCCCTTTGGGCCTCTGGAGGGGTGGGGGAGAAAAAAACTGAGTGCTTCTCCAGCCGATAAAGGCGCACACGTAACCCTGAAGTTGCCCATTTTCCCTAATTCCAAGTCCCCAGCCTGGACCCTGATAGCCCCGACCTTAGGAGAGCTCCACTATCTGCCTGCCATCATCCAGCTGCACGGCCTGACCAAGGCCACCCTCTCTGTCCCCGCCACTGCCTCTCTGTCTCCAAATGAGAGGGTTGGCCTGTCCACCCTGGAAGGTCCGATTCCACTGGTCCAGTCTGGTGGCTTGTGTTCCCCGTCTTTGGGGAGCTGAGTTGGCACTGCCTGAGGAGGGGCATGGGCTGGGCCATGGTTCCCGGTCACCACATGCTGGTCCCAGAGACTGCTAGCAGGTGGCATCTGCCCTAAGCACCTCCCCAAGGTCTGGCTGGTGGCTGGAGCCCCAACTTTTCTTCTAGCTGCCATCCTAAAGGTAGACCCGGTGCACCACTCCTTGGCAAGCAGGGTGACTCCTTGGCAAGATGGGTGGGTGTGAGGTGAGGGGCAGCCATCTGGGCTTTGCCTATGCCAGCATCCCAGTCCTCTAAGGCGTCTGCTCCCTCCCCAGAGCCCGTGCAGGACAGCCAGATGGTCATCATCGTCACAGTCGTGTCAGTTCTGCTGTTCTTATTTGTGACGTTTGCCCTGCTCTGCTGCATCATGGGCAACCGTGTGTGCGAGAGGCACAGAGGCTCCTACGGGGTGCTGGAGGCCTGGCAGAGGCTGCCCCGGGCTTTCCGGATGCAGCACGTGTGAACCACGTGGCCACCATTGTGGCAGTGCTGGAATCTAGCGCAGCTGCTCAGGGCTGCGGTCCAGCCCAGCTCACGAACTACGAAGGCAGCACGGGACCCCGGAGACGTTGGCTTTTCTAGCCTGAATCTGGCGCCTGAACTCAACCTGGTGTCCTCCATGACTGCTCCTGGGATAACATTTGGCAGCTGGATACAAAACTCTAGGTCTGCGTGCCCTTCCTCCTGCCCTCTCCTTCTCAGGGGCCTTCCAGGGCCTCCCTCATGTGGCTTGCATGACTAAGTGCTGCTAGGGCAGGGCAGGGAAACACCCTGGCCTGGAGAGGCAGAGGGCATTGGTTCCACCTGGCCCCCAGGGACCTCAGGCCAATCCTGGGAAGAGCGGAATCCAAACTCACGACCTTATACTTGCCAGGTAGGCACTTGTGCCACTGAGCTATCTCCCTGGCCCCATCCTGACCCATTCTTAACCCACAAGGTGACCCCACAGCCTTTGTCATCCCAGAGAGAAAGGGACTGAGGGGGACTAGGGCCGGTAGTAATGGAGCGTGGCCTGGTCTAGGTGGAGCAGGGCTAGGAGGGAGGCTCTTTTGGGTCACAGGCTGTGCTTAGAGGGTGTCCTTCAGGCCAGTTCAAGATGGCCATGGGGAGGACAGGGCACGTGGAAAGGGCTCTGGCATGGGTGCACCGCGGCAGACAGCAGCAGCAGGCAGGCAAAGACTCCAGGACCCAGGCCAGCACTGGAACCGGTGAGGACCCTGCACACAGCCTCCTCAGAGCAGGCTCTCGGCATCGTAGTAGTCTGAGGAGAGACGGCATCTCCACCTTGCAGCCCTCCCACCCCAGTGACTCCAGGCTGGTGTCCCCGCACGGATGGTGGAGGCCCCACACCCCACCCCACGCCTGGGCCCTCCCCGCCCAGCCTCCTACCTGAAGCTGGCGGTACATCTGCACCCACAGTCCCTGTGGCGCTGGGGGGCGGGGGTGGGGGCACAGCTCTCCTGAGGGAGCGGCACAGAGAGGCAAGCCCCCTTCAGAAGCCCAAAGGCCCTGCTGGCTCAGGACCAGCCCTCACAGGTCCTTGGCAGCACCCACACCCCCAGCTCACTTACATCTTTGTCTTCCCAGAGGGAGGGGGCCTGGGTACCCCCTGGGGGTAGGGCTGGCCCAGGAGAGCAGGGAGGAAAGGGCCTGGCCAGAGGGGCCAGGGCAGATAGTGGTGGTGGAACACCAAATGTGCCTCCTGCCAGCTCTCCACCTCCTCCTCTGGCTCTTCCTGTTGCTCCTCCAGATAGACCTGGTGAAAGGGGACAGGGAGAGGCAGGGAGCGGCAGTCGTTCCCTACTGCAACGCCGCTCTTTCCCTCTGTTATTTAGTAAAGCCTGGCACTGTGTGGACATTTATTCCTCATCTGCAGATGGGAAAACTAAGGCTCCGAGCAGTTGAACCATGTGTCTAAGGTCCCCCTGCATCCCTGACTAAAAAGTGGCAGAGTAAGGCTGCAGACACCCAGGTGTGAAGTCAGACCCGGGCCTCCGAGTACACAAGCTCCTCCGGGTCTTGTCCCCGGCTACCCACCTGTGTTGCTCAAGGAAGCAGGGTGTTCATCCCAGGGCCCCAGGAGTGGGGGACCACAGCAACTCCTTGGTGCCTCTCTCTTCCTGGATACCATTGGCCCTTCTGTGGCCCCCTCCTATCCTCACATGCCCTTGTCCATTCCACCTCGGCCTCCTCTTCTGCTGGCCTGGACCATGGACACACCAGGGCCTAAAGGTGTCCACCCTCCTGGGGTCCAAGAGGGGCATGCACTCCTTGAACAAGAGCGGGAGCCTAGGAGGGGGACTTGCTCTCCCTCCACGGAGTCTGACACAAACCCTGGGGAGCATGACAGACGCTAAAAGCCCCCTCCCCACAGGTGGGGTAGCTTCCTGCTTCTCTGGGTCCAATCCCCTGACACCCACCTCAGAGCATAGGTGAGTGACACGGGGTTTAGAGGAAGGGGCAACCCCACACACCTGTGGACCTGGGCAGTGGGGCTCAGGGCTTAGCGCTGCTGCCACCAGGCGACTCAGCAGCAACTGGTGCATCTGCGCATTCTGCAGCGACATCAACTCCAGCAGGTCTGGAGGGTCAGCAGGGGTTCAGCAGGCCCACCCGGCATTGCCCCCCTGCACCTGCCCCACCTAAGCACGGCTTGGGGCCTTCATCGCCAAGTAGCCTAGGGACATGGAAACCCACATGGACAAAGCGAAGGTGCACGCGAGGCCCAAGGGGCACGAGAGGGCGACCCCAGTCTCACCTTCCTTTACGCGGCCCGGCTGCGGGGGTGGGCTGGGGACAAGCCAAGGGAGGGGCTGCAGGATGGTCACTGAGGGCTGGGGATGAGGGCAAAGGAACTCAGCCAGGACAGTGAGGAACAATGGGGAGCGTCGCGACCCCAGCGCCCGCTCCCTGGCCCCGATGGCGGCCTCTGGAACGCCGCGGGCACCGGCTTCTCCCCTCTTCGCCCCGTCTAGCTTCTCCCCGTCCCTCATCTTTCTCGCGGTTTGTAATCTGCCATCTCATCCCCACCTCCAGAAT
This sequence comes from Capromys pilorides, assembly GCA_004027915.1. NCBI lineage: Eukaryota > Metazoa > Chordata > Mammalia > Rodentia > Capromyidae > Capromys > Capromys pilorides. The sequence goes on from PVKN010005976.1 coordinate 17,538, forward strand.
CCAGCCCCTCTGCGGGCGGCTCCTCAAGTCGCCCGGGTCCCGCCTCACACCCACTCCACGCCCACCCCGCGAGCAGCAGGCTCTGCTCTCGGGTTCAGCCCTCACCGTCGGGGCTATGCTCTGTGGCGGAGTATTAGCCCAGCTCCCGCCTGCTCCTGAAGCCATGGCGGGCATTCAGTGGACTGGGTTACCTCGGCAACACGGACGCTGCGGGGGTGGGGGTGGGCCGCCTCCCACGCATGCGCGGGCCTGACCCAGACTGGGGGCGGGGCAAGGGTGGGGTGGGGCCGGGGCATAGTTTTTCTTGCTTCCATAAACTCTTCTACTTCTTGGGGCTCACATCCTGTCCTCGCCTGGACTGGTTTGTGGAGCATTGTGCTTTACTCCTCCCGGTTCCTGTCATCATTGCTTATCCTCAGGACCAGGCCTGGGAGGCCAGGTTTACTGAATAAATGAGTGAGATGCTAGGTAGGCTTGGTTTCCAGGTCACAGCCCCTAGCTCAGCAGATGGATTCAGCAGGTGTTGAGAAGGCCCTTGTAGGGCCGGCTGGGGTGTGAGGGCCAGGTGGGTGAGAAGACCCCAGAACTGCGCCCTGACACTTTGGAGAGGGTTGTTCTGTGGACGGAGTGGAGTTTGTAATGAATACCAGAAAGGAAACACTTTCTGAATTCACAACAGAAGATGGAGCGCTGCCCGAAATGCACATCTGGGTCTTTATTTCGTCTGTTTGCTCCCTGATTCTCAGCGAGAGTGAGCCCTTTGTCTCTCAGAGGCGGAGATTGGTGGCAGTCTCCAATCCTGTCCCCTATACTGGAAAAATTACCAAAGCATGCTAAATTACCAAAGCTTCTGACAGGAAGTTAGCAAGGTCTCCATTGCTTAAGAACAGGTGAGGAGGAGATCTATTTCGGCAGCTGTGGCCAGGCTAAGATAGGCGGTGAGCAGCAAGCAGTCAAGAAAAATCCGGACAGGAAGCTGGGATTAGCACCCTGGGGGTGGCCCTTCCCCCACCCTGCACTTTGGTTTAGCTCCACTTCCTGGCAGTCCTGGAATCTGGAACTAGAAAGACACCCCCCCCCCCCACCTCTTCCACTGCCTTTGCCCCTTTGTGCTGTCACCCAGAGAGGGGTTCGTGGGCAGTGCATTAGCTGTGTCTGTTGGCCTTGCCACTTCAGCAGCCTTCAACAAGTTGAGATCCAGTGGTCACAGGCCCCCGGCAAGTGCAACACAGGCCTCCCCTAGTTCCAGGACAAAAGCCATCGCTGTAGTCACCTCCAATCAACGCTGCACAAGGTTGTGGCAGTGCGTGAAGGTGTTTGTCTGAGCCCTGGTGCAGCCCGGTAGGGCAATGAAGACAGACCCATCAGGAGAGAGCAGACGGATGAGAGAATCCCCTCTGCGGGAGACACCTAAGAAAGGACAGTCACAAAGGGAGCACTGGGTGGAAAGCTGAGGAAGCCTGTGTTTGGATGACGCCATATAGCATGGGAGAGGAGAGGCCATCACGGGTAGATGCAGCGCCAGACATGGCCTGAAATGACCCCATAGGTCCAACTGTCTGGGTGATAGAGGAGCAGACAGGTTATTCATGGGTCAGTCTCAAATGCCAAGCTGTGGAATGTGGGCATTGCTACATGGGTAATGGAGTCGTGACTGGGTTCTGAGCAAGAGGGAAGGAAGAGGTGATATGCACAACTGTGTTCCAGAGAGATTCATCTTGATCCTCACATCTTTGTTTATTTCCGCCAAAGTTCAAAATAACAAATGTCCTAGGGGCTGTAGCCTCCCAGTGGAATGCTCTTCAGCTGTTGACAATCTTGGTATAGTATATCTTTATCTATGTTGAAGTATGTTCAACAGTGTTGAATGAAAATACCAGTCTGTAGGGCCAGGAAGATAGCTCAGTAGAATAAGTGCGTGCCTGGCAAGCACAAGGTCTTGAATTCAATCCCTGGTCCTAGAAAAAAAAAAAATACCAGTTGGCATAGTGATATCTTATTTTTGTTTTATAAACCAGGGCTGGCCAGATAGCTCAGTGGACTAAAGCACCTGCTTAGGCAGAACACAGCGACTGGGGTTGATCCCCAGCTTGCCATGCCAGCCCTGCCTCCAGGGCACCCTGAGATGGCGATTGAGACTGGGCATGGTGGTACACACCTGTTACCCCAGCTTTTGGGAGGCTGAAAACAGGAGAATCGCTACCAGTCAGATCTACGTAGTGAGACTCTGTGGACCCTGTCCTAAATACATTAAATAAATAAATAAATAAATAAATAAATCCTATGTGCATAGCTGGGGTTCATTCTTTTGTGGAAGGCAATGCTTAGCAAGTGAAAGGCCTTGAGAGTAAGGCCAACGCGCACATACACACACAAATGAATGTGTGCATAGTTGTGTGTATGGTAAGAGAGACAGTGATCCAGCTGCAGAGAGCCTCTCAAAACCTCTTGCCCCTGTGGGACAATGGGAGGGTGTTGTCCACACAGTCTTAGAGCTGCCGGGGCCTGCATTCTGACTCCCAGGGTAGCCTGCTCCTGAACACCTTCCCAGCTCTGCTTCTCTTCCTGTCTGTTATGCTTTATGTCTAGTTGTACCCCAAAGCCTCATGCAATCATGGGGTGGGGACTTCTAGAGTTTGAGACTTGAGTCATGATCCACTGGGATTATGTGTTTTAGTACTGATGGGATTATGGGTCTGAGTCCTTCTGGGATAATGGGAGTGACCTAAGGCAGATAGGTTGAGGCAGAAAGCCTGAATGTAAAATAAAGAAACAGATAGACAGACTCTCACTGTTGCTCTCTGTTCTCCTGGTTGGTTGGTTGCCTCTGTCACAATTGTAGCTGTTCTGCTGCCATGAACTGGATGCTCTCTGCCCTGTTCCACTCAGCCTTGGGCCAACCGAATATGGACTGAAACTTCCAGTAACTGTGAGCTGAATAAACCTTTCCTTCCCTCATTTTGAGTGTTGGGTATTTGTCCCAGCAAAGAGTAAAAAGTAACTAAGACACTGTTCATCCTTGGTTCTTACCACACTGCTTCCTGGTGTCTCCTTCCTGATAAACTACTTGCTCCCACTCCTGGCCTCAGACTCTGCTGAGGGAATCTCACCCAAGACACCTGCCCTGGCTTCTCCACAGCTGTGCCGCCCCAGCTGCTGAGAACTTATGGAAAAAGCTACCATACCTGACCTACTTGACAGTTGGTTCCCAGGAGTTAAGCACCAAAATAGACACAGAAGCAAAGTCTTCTAGATATAAAATGGCCAACGGGTTCAACTGAGGCTAAGCTGGCCACGGGGAGGATGGCCAGGAGGCTGCCTCGCCACTGGTGTCCCTCAGAAGGGAGCCAGGTGTAGGCTAGAGGTGGCTGTGGAAAGCAGGTGAGAGAGGTTCCAGTTCCTTGGCTGTCCACAAAACATGAGTTTGGGAAAAGAAGGCTGAGGTGAAAACTCTGTGCCTCATGATATCAATTTGCGTTGTTTGTCAAAGGAACCCAAAACCCTTGCTGTTTGGAGGGGAAAGGTACATGCGTGTCTGCCCGTTTAGTTGTGGGAGCCCTTACGTGGGCCTGAGCAGCTCAGGGGAGGTAACCTGCCTGTGATGTCCTTGCCGACTATGAGTTTCTTTCAAGCATCGAGCACAGTGCCTACTTCCTTTTAATTTGTTTTCCTTGGTGAGAACCTTTGCTGGCATCTTGGAACTTTTTTGCTTGCGAGTGTGTGTCTGCGGGTGTCCCAAGACAATCTGTACAAAATGTAGTGTTCCAAGACACTTCGTCCTGCCCATTGCCTCCCTGGATCTATTCTTATGAATAACCTGCACATGGACAAAGATTTGTCCTTGCACATATGAATTGCAGCATTATTTTTAAGATTAAAAAACTTAAGCTGGGCGTGGTAGCGCATGCCTGTAATCCCAGCACGTGGGAGGCTGAGGCAGGAGAATTGGTGCAAGTTTGAGAGCAGCCTGGGCTACAAAAATGAGCTTGAGGCCAGCCTAAACTGCATAGCGAGACTCTGTCTCAAAAAGACAAAAAAAAAGATTAAAAAATTTAACATCACTCAATGTCCAGTACTAAGGGGATGGTTGAATCAATGGAGATAACTCACCCAGAGGAAGATGACAGGGTTATTAAAGACCATGGCCCTGGAGAAATGAGCTGTCTCTTGTCTTTAGAAGAAAACGGGGAGAAAAAGTCCCTTTCCCAGAATTCCAGTAGAAATCTCAGTACTTAGTACTGGTACAGGTGAGAAGGCATGGACGAGATAGCAGCAACCAAGCCAGGGGTCTCTTCTTGAGGCCAGGTCCTCAAAGAACTAGAATGTAAGGGTTGAAAGAAAGGGGATCAATACGGCCCAGCAGAATTCCGTCAGTGACACAGAATTATGTGACCAACAAGTGCTACATGGGAAAGAAGGAGCCTCAGAAACACAACAGTGAATGCTGGGTTTCTGCTTAGACACTCTGACTGCACGATTTTTGCAAAGCACAGTTGTCCTTGGGAGAGATTTGTGGTGGCATTGTTCAGCAGGCCCTTGATGGCACTTGAGACTTACGAATAGGTCATGGGATGTTCTGGGATAGGGACCCTCCGAGGTTCCACCCCACTGGAACTGCACTGTGGGATAGAGTTCAGAACCTTCTGCTCCAGCAGTCCTGAACCTAGGAGCCACCAACCACGAGGGGGCGCCCTGCTGAAGCCTCAGGAAATCACCTCTCACCCACCAAATGCTTCAGGCCAGCGGTGGCTGTGGAGAGGCTGTTTCCATTCCCGTGGGTCAGGGTGGGGTTTTCTGGGAAGTGGTTCTATTGTGCAAAATTATGTTGCTCATCGGTGACTGTAACTAAATCTGAACTAGTTTAAGGAAAAAGTGGGGATTTGGGCTTATGATAGGACAGCGATAGGAGTTCTAAAATGTGTGTTTGAGCTCCTCTCTGCTACCTCCCTGCTGTTGTCTCCCATATCCCTCCCTCTCCTTCTTCCTACCGTTGAACTTTCCTATTCTGGGTACTTTCAGGTTTACCTCAGTTACTTCTGCCAGATTTAGAGACTTCTGGGAGTCCTTTTTTCTGTCTGAGTCACTGTAAATTCCAGGAAAGGACTGTGATGGACCCCGCCCCCATGGCCAAGAGGACTGGCCAGACTTGGGTGACATTACCACCCATAGCACGGGTGGGGTGGCCACCATGGAATCAGCATTCGAAATTCACACATGGGGGAAGGGGGTCCCACAAGGAAGAACACTGTCAAGGAACACTTCCCCTCGGGCTAGGGAACAAAGCCCCACTTAACTGACAGCTCTTGTTTCCCAGTCAGCCCTAACCCTAATCCAGATGACAAATATGTGCCAATTAGAAAAAATAGCCCCAGTGCTGGTGAGATAGCTCAGCAGACTAAGCACCTGCTTAGGCAAGTGCAGGGACCTGGGTTTAGTCTTCCACACCAAGTGCTGCATGGACCGCATCCCTGGGCAGCACTGAGCCGGCCACAGAGACTGGGAGTGGTGGCGCCCGCTTGTAATCCCAGTGCTGGGGAGGCTGAAAACAGGAGAATCATTACAAGTCCAAGCTTCACGGTGAGACCCTATGCCAAATACATAAAATAAAAAAGTAGCCTCTCCCCTTAACCCTTTGCTAGTACATCGTAGACGAACCCGCCCCACCTTCAATGTGCTTAATGCCCAAACACGAATGTGGCAGCTCTGCCTCCCCTCACTAAAGACCATTTTACCCCATAGAGCTTTTAGAAGGTGACCAAACTGCCAAGGCAGAGACCAAAGGGGCAGAGCTATAAGTGGAAACCACCTTCCACCTCCCTCCCAGCACCTACAGACAGAAGGCAGTGTCCTCTGGGGGCAGGGGCAATGGCAGGAGCTGCAGACGGTAACCAGCAACGAAGCAAAACTGATGCTACAGCAGGGCTGGGGATGGCGAGTGGGGCCCGAGGCACAGCTAACAGGCAGCTTGGGAGGGAGCAGGGAAGACAGGAAGACACACATGCGTGTGGGTGCCAGACACCTGGGTTCTACCAGCGGTGAAACCAAGTGAGAGCGGAGTGTGGTTGTACACACCTGTGATCCCAGCACAAGGGAGGCTGTTACGGTATTTATGTAGTTGTTCCCGCAAAGCCTCATGTAAATCTACGGGCTGTCAAGCGCACGGCTGGAGGGCAGTGGCCAAAGGAACAGGGCGGGGCTTGAGGGGCGTGGCCAAGAGAGCCGAGACCAGCACTTAGCACGCACCGTCGGAGGTTCCTCCTCCCCTAACCCGGGGCTGCAGTCTCTGGGAGGTATGGAGCACACCATCCTGGACACAGCAGCGCCCCAGCCCCTCCTCCAGACCCTACAGAGTGGAGGCAGCGTCTTGAAACCTCCAGTAACTGTGAGCTAAATAAAACTTTCCTTCCCTAAGCTTGTGTGTTGGGTATTTGTCCCAGTAACGAGAGAAAACTAAGACAGAGGCCGGGCAATAAGATTGCAAGAGTTCAAGGCCAGCCTGGCCTAACCAGTGAGTTCAAAGCCGGCCTGAATTATATAGCTAGACTCTCAAAAATTGAAAAATAGAGCCAGCCAAATAGCTCAGCGGGGGGCCAGCAAGATAGTTTAGCGGTCTAAAGAGCCCACTTAGGCAAGCTTAGGCAACTGCAGGGACTGCGGTTCAATCACCAGGCCAGGCCGAGCCGGCCATAACAGAAAAAAGGAAAGGAAAGAAAGCAAGAAAGAGCTGGGAGTAGTGGCGCACACCTGTAATCCCAGCACTTTGGAGGCTGAAGCAGGAGGATTGGTACGAGTTCAAGACCAGCCTGGACTACAAAAGTGAGCTCAAGGCCAGCATAAACTGCATGGTGAGATCTTGTCTCAAAAAGACAAAAAAAAAAAAAACAAAAAAAAAAAGAAAGAAAGCAAGCAAGCAAGCAAATAGCTCAGTGGATTAAAGAGCCTGAGGTTCAATCCCCAGGCCTGCTGTGACGGCCCTGCCCCCAGGGCATGATGGGGCGGCAATTGAGACTGGCTGTGGTGGCATGTAGGGGGCGGGAGGAGGAAGAGGAGGAAAGAAATGAGAATTGCTGATCAGAGAGGCCAGTGAGCAAAGTGGATGAAGAACTGTACAGAGGACACCAGCTCTCATGCTTAGATTTGGAAAACAAATCACTCCTCAGAGGGAGGCAACCTTCTCCAGGGCCTGTGGTGGCACCTGGGCAGGGGCCAGGCTGTGTGAAGCCCCAGGCCCACGAGAACTATTCCAGCAGCAGCTGAGCCTGTGCTGTGACCACAGTCTGGGCAGGTTGGCTAGGAGGACGGAGTCCAGCCCCGGAGCTGAAGAGCGCGGCTCACCAGCCCCCCTGTGCCCTCCCCAAAGGACACTGTCCAGAGCTCAGCTTGCGGGGGGCACCAAGCAGCAGCCAGAGCTTGGAGGGCCAGGAAAGAGTGGTGGCAGGGACAGGCTCAGGGCGGCCCCACCCACTGTCTGGAGGAGGCCCGAGGCAGAGCCCGGCTCCTAGACTCAAACCTTGGCCTCGGCCCGATGTCGCGGAGCAGCGCTAAGATGAAAGATTTCACAACGTCTCCACTAGGGGTCACCACACACCTAGAGTGGAGCATGGGGGCGGGGAGGTAAAACAGGCGCTGCTCCCTCGCACAGACACACACGTACACATAGACGCTGCCCAAACTCTGAGGGACAGATGCCTGGCCAGTGGAGTGGTGTGGAGGGGATAGAGGAGGTGAAGAAGTGCCCCTTGAGACAGCTGTGTGGCATAACAACAGCTGGAGAAGAGAGAGAGAGAGTGTGTGTGTGTGTGTGTGTGTGTGTGTGACAGTAGGTGAACATACGTAGGTGCACTCTTGAACCTAGTGACATGGTGGGTAACCCTGTGTTTGTGTGACCAAGGCATGTGTATGGATACAGGTGACTGACACCTGTGTGAAAACAGAACCCATAAGCAAGGTTGTGAGGTGTGTACACAAAGAATGCACTCCATTAAGATGTGTGTCTGTGACACGTGGCACTTGTGTCCATATGGGCGTGAGTGTGCCCATGAGCACGGGTGGAGATATACATTGTGCATATGTACAAGCCTCCAGAGAGCCTGGGGTGTGCTCATGGGAGCTGGTGTTGTGTGTGTGACAGGATTTCTACCATGGAGAGGTCTGTGGATGACAGAGCGCGGTTCTCGTGTGTCACCCAGCCTGTGAGGGTGCAGCCTTTGTTCCTGGAAGGGACATGCGTGTGTGTGTGTGTGTGTGTGCCTGAGTCACTGTGAGTGTGCGAGCCAGGCTGTGCCTTGGGGCATTTCTGGCATTGAGTGTGACAGGAGATCAAGTGTGAGAATGAACCTGTGCACGTTTATCAAGGCTGGGGGAGGAGGACCTGGGGGGAGGCCCACAAGGGTGTGCCAGCGTGTGTGTGCGCGTGTGTGTGCAAATAGCTAAGTGTGTCACAGGCCCACACCCTGGCTGTGGAGACCGAGCCCCGAGCACCCTGCCAGGGGAGCGCAGAGGCTCCCACCTGAAGATTGGCCCAGTCCTCAGGTTTCACTCATGACCCTGTGACATCAGCGGCAGCAGCTGTCTCCGTGCGGCCCGGCCCCCCGGCCAAGTCCCCCAGAGCTCCGGCCCAGCCCGAGGTGGGCACGACACTAGGCTCGGCAGCCACCGCTCCACTCTGTCTCAGTGAGTACCGCGCCCCGGCACCCTAACCGGCTGCACCCCCCGGGACAGGTCACCCCAGGGACAGGCCACCCGGCCCCCACCCAGCCTGGCGCTCAGGAAGTCACCACTTCGCTCTGGCACCACCAGCCTCCTGCCCACACCGGGCTCTGCTGCCCAAGCCCGGGCCAGGTCTGACCGGCTGCCTTGCCGATCCTCTGTGTCCTGACCCCTCACTGTCCCCACACCCGCCTCTGTCTGTGTTGGGACATCTGTTCCCCAGCCTGCCTGACTGTCCTTGTCCTCAGCAAGGGTCTTCACTTTGGTCACAAACAGTCCCATGGCTAAAGCTGGGCTCTGGACAGGCACAGGGTGACCCGGGAGACAGAGACTGCAGTTTCTTCAGGAGAGTGGAGAAGTCCAGGGTGGCTGGCAGGGCCAGGAGGGGGAGAAGGCTAGTGGCCCTGGTGGTGGCGGCTCCTTTGCTCTGCGCTGTGGCAGAAAGAGGAATTTGTGAGACGCCAGTTCAGAGCACCTCCCGGCAGGGCAGCCGGCAGCTGGCAGCCGGGATCCAGCCGCTGTCCCGCCCTCCTCCTGCCTGGTCCCATTCTCTCTGGAAACGGGAGGAGACCCAGGACCCCCCATGCCGAGGAGGGGACTGTGGGGAGCTGGGGCCAGAGAGTTTGAGGGGGAAACGTCATGGCTCCTAAAAGGAGTAAGATGGGCCAGGAGAACACGCAAGGCCCAGACTGGCCAGGGGCACAGGGCCAGCAGTGCTGGTCTTCTCCTTGCGGGCAGAGCTGGGCACTGGGGCAGTGGCTGGTGGGGTCAGCCGAGCAGCCTGAACCCAGCTCAGGGACGCAACTTGAAGGAACACAGGGCTATGGGTCGGTGGGACATAAGGGGTGATCCTTCCCAGCGGACCTCCTGTTGAAGGGATAAGAAATCCTTGTCTAAGGGTGAAGGAGGGCAGAAGTGGCTGAAGGGTCTGATGAAGGATGGTGTGAGCAGAGTCTGGTCCCCTTTCCATGCCATCCACCCAAGGAAGCCCTGTGCCCAGGCGCCCCTCCCCTACTGGTCAGCTCAGGGCCCAGGCCAGCTAGGGGGCCTCACGGTACCCTGCTGTGGTGCGGTGTTCTCCAGGTGGGGACACCTAGGGTCACATCTCTCTCTCTCCACCCATATCTCAGCAGGGGCCTCTGCAAAAATAAATCACCCAGCAGGACCTGGGAGGATGGAGCCAGAAGGAACCAGGGTCTGTGTCTGGCAGTGATTATAGAGGGCAGCAGGTCCTCACGTGCGGAAGGGCTGTCCTAGGGTCACCCTCCGTGGTCTGTGACAGGGCCATGATTGCATCCTGGGGCTGAGCCGAGCCAAGGAAACCCCCCACAGTGGCAGAGGCAGGAAATGAGTAGTGTCTGCTGGGGTCACGGTGCTAGGGTCTGAAGCCACATCTCCTGAGTGGGACAGGCTAGAGAGCTAGACATAGCCAAGGACCACTAGGCCTTGACAACAAGTCACTGAGGCAAAGGCGAGCCGGGCCCAAAGGCCCACACAGCCCCAGACACGCGTGACGCAGACCCCCTGGTCTGCATTCAGAGGTTGGGAGCCCTCCCCACCACCACACTCCATCTCAGGCACCCCTCAAGTTTATGCTGGAACTTTAGGGAGGTGGGCGAAGGTAACAAGGGTCCTTGCTAGGCGTCACCTAGAACAGCATGGACCAGCTTATGGATTCTGGTTGGAAATTTCCCTGGGGCCAGGGCTCAGGAAGCTGCCAGAGGGGAGGTTTGCTCCACTAATTTTCCTCAACAAACTCTGCTCCCGGCCTCCAGACCTGTCCAGGAAAGACCCAAGTCGGGTGCTGAATGCACGAGTCTGGTGTGGATGTTGGGGTCCACACCAGTGATCTGACAAGGCAGCTGCCTTCTAGGGCAACTCTGGCCACCAGAAGAGAAAGTATAGAGTAGACAGGAGGGTGGGAGAAGGCAGTGAGGGGACAGGTGACAGCTTTTGGAGAAGGCTCCAGGAGAGTGAAGGCTGAGAGGAGGGGAGGGACAGAGATGGAAAGCAGAGGAGCGGAGGCCTTGCTCTGAGGCCTCGGAGAGCAGACGGGGCGATGGGGCCACGGAGCGAGAAGCTCCTGCCTTGTCCATTAGACAGACTCAGTTTCTTGACTCCTCACGGGCACTGTGAGGTTCAGACAGGGCCTGTAACTCACCTGTGGCACACAGCTAGTGAGTGACCAGGGCTCTGTCATGGCAGCCCAGGTCCCTGTTCCTTGGGGACAGTAGGGAATGGGGCAGAGCTGGCCCCTGACACCCATGCCAGCAGGCTGCCATGGACACTCTCAGACTGGGCCTCTCAGCCACTCAGGTGACTCCTCAGAGGCCCACAGCTCTGTAGTGGCAGGGGCAGGTCAAGCGTCCTCGGAAGCGCCAGTGGGACTAGGGGAGCCCTGTTGCCCTCAATTCTACCGCCACTGCACCAGCCTTTGCCGTGTGCCGCTCCATGCTGCAGCATCAGCAATGGCTATTTTTATTCCCTGCCTTTTTCCGTCAACAGCCTGGGGGGGGGGGGCAAGAGGAGTAGAGGGGCTCCAGGAGCCAAAGGACAGCAGGGTAGGGGCAAGGGAGCCCTCTCACAGGTCCCCTATCACAAAGGAAAAGGGCAAAACCCCAGTTGTCCGTGGACCTTGCTCCACTTTTTAACTGACTTGTGAAACTCACTCTCCCCCACCCGCAAGTACTAGAACGTTATGGTCGCCTTTAGACTGAGGCTGCCATATACGCTAGTGGTTAAAAGCCATCTACCACTCTTGAGAGACCTGAGGGGCTGGGTGACAATCCCAGTTTACAGATAAGAAGCAGCCAGGAATTTGTTTGTTTTCTCTACGCCTGTTTCCTCACTCATCAAATGAGGTGATAACAGGACCACGGGGGGGTGGGCATGAACTTATAGACACTGAGCTGCCTGGCACAGTAGCCAGCTGTACCAGGGTCCACTAACAGCGTGTATCACCAGGGCCTGGTTCTGCAAGAGCATCTTTCATCATGGGGAGGGGAAAAGGAGCTTGGAGAAGGAGGGTGTGACCCAGACCTGACACCATTTGGATCTGGGGAGTCAGTCTGAGGGTATTTTCTTCCCATCTGATCTCCCTGGGGTGAGGGTGCTTCAGAAAAGGGCTGCAGGAACTGGGTGTGGAGGCTCGCACCTGTAATCCTAGCACTCAGGAGGCTGAGGCAGGAGAAGTGCTGCAAATTCAAGACCAGCCTGGGGGCTACAAAAGTGAACACAAGGCCAACCCGAACTGCATAGCGAGACCCTGTCTCAAAAAAGAA
>PVKN010005977.1:0-12252 GCA_004027915.1 Capromys pilorides
CCCACTGGAACATTGGACTATGCATACAACTAGTTCTTCTTCGTTCAAAGAGAAGAAATTTTTTTTGCCTTCTTTCCTTACCAATATAGATTAGAAAATATATCATGTCTACACTCTGTGTTCTGTATAACTAATATGAGGACAACAATATGCAATGTGTCAATTATTGTGAATGTACTAGTTTTGAAACTATCATATTGTTATCTCTTATTAAAAGTAATAAAAATATTTTTGAAAAGTTAAAATAAAAAAATTTGAATTATTAAAAAAATCTACAAGTCTCTTGGTGGTGTTTAGAGGCAGTCTTCAATGTAAAGTATCATGACATTTACAAATAATGATAATTTAATTTCTTCCTTTCCTATCTTTATTCCTTTTTCTTGTGTAATTGCTCTAGGTAATGTTTCCAGAACTATATTGAATAAAAGTGGTAATAGTGGATACCCTTGTGTTGTTCCTGATTTTAGAGTGAAAGTTTTCAGGTACTGACAATTTAATAAGATGCTGGCTATATTTGTTCTAGATGGGTTTTATCAGATTGTGATAAAGACCAACTATTCCTATTTCCTGCAGGGTTTTTATTTTTTACTTTTGGCTGACTCAGGCTGCCTTAAGAGCAGGTCTAGTGCTGCATGTGAGCTGGGCATTGAACCATGGTCCTGTGTGCCTGACAGGGTTTGCCAACGGGGGCACTTTAAACAACTGAGCTACCAGGCAAGCCTCCTGTAGGCTTTTTTAAAATCATGAATGAGTGTCTGCATCTATTGAGATGATCATCCGATTTTTTATCTTTGGCTCTGTTGACATGGTGTATTACATTTACTGATTTGCATATGTTAAACCATCCCTGCATGCCTGGGGTAAATCCTACTTATGGTGAATAATCTTGGCGACTTGCTGCTTTCTGTTTGCCAGTATGTTACTGAGGATTTTTATATCTATGTTCATTAGGGAAATTGGAGTATCGTGTTTTGTTGTTGTTGGGTCCTTCTCCGGTTTGGGTATCAGGGTAATACTTGCTTCCAAGAGTGCCTTTGGGAGTATTGCTTCCCTTTCAATTTCATTAAAGTTTCATCAATAATGGCATTTGATTTTCTCTAAATTTCTTATAGATCTCAGCAATAAATTCATCATGGGTTTTTCTTTGTTTTTAGGTTGGTAAGTCAATTTTATTGACAGATATGGGCTATTTATAATTTTTATATCTTCTTGATTTAATTTTGTCAATTCATATGTATGTAGGAATCTGTCCATATCTTCTGTGTTTCCCATCTTATTGGAGTACATGTTTGTAAAGTAGGTATTGGCGATCTTCTGGATTTCCACAGGATCCACTGTGATTTTACCCTTTTCACTCCCAATTTTATAAGTTTGAATCTTTTCTTTCTTTTTTTGATAAGTTTGGCTAAGGGTTTATCAATCTTATTTAGTCTTAAAATTTACTTAGCATTTGGGCCAGGGAGAAGCTCAGTGGAAGAAGCTCAGTGGAATAAGTGTTTGCCTGGTAAGCGCAAGGTCCTGAGTTCAATCCTGGGTATTGCCAAAAAAAAAAAAAAAAAAAAAAAAAAATTACTTGGCCTTTGGTTCACTGATCCTCGTTTTCTTTGTCTCAACTGCATTAATTTTTGCTCTTATCTTTACAATTTCCTTTCTTGGATGAGCTTTGCACTTAGCCTGCTCTTGTTTTGCTAGAAGCTTGAGGTTCAACATTAAGTTGTTCATTTGTGCTTGCTATTTTCCTGATACGGATATTCACTGCTACAAATTACCCTTTTAGGACTTCTTTCATTGCATCCCATAGTTCTGGAAGATTGCATTGTTATCATCATCTAATTGTAGAAACTGTCTAATTTCTTCTTTAATTTTATTTGTAACCCTTTGGTTGTTCAGGAGGATATTATTTAATTCCCATGTGTTTATAAAGTTTATCATTTCTTTTGCCATTGATTTCTGATTTCATTGCATTATAGTCAAATAATATGCATAGGATAGTTTCAATTACTTTGCATTTACTTAAGCATGTTCTATGAGCTAGTATGTGGTCTATTTTGGATATATCCTGTGTGCAACAGAGAAATGTGTATTCTGATGTTGTGGGAGGAACACTGTAGAAATCTACTAAGTCCATTTGCTCAAAAGTTTGGTTCAGTTCTACTATTTCATTGTTGATTTTTTTCTAGTTGATCTGTCTTTTTTTTTTTGTATTTTAGGGCAAGGTCTACAGGGACTACAGGGTCTCACTACACAGATCGGACTTGTAGTGATTCTCCTATTTTCAGTTTCCCAAGAGCTGGAATTACAGGCATGCGCCACCATGCCCAGTCTTAGCATGCCCCGAGGGCAGGGCCCGCACTGCAGCCCAGGAATTGAACTACTGACCCCCGCGTCTCTGCCTAAGCAGGTGCTTTAATCCACTAAGTTATCTAGCCAATCCTGATTTATCTTTTTGTGACAGTGGGGTATTAAGATCCCTCAATACAAATGTATTAGTGCTTATTTGATTTTTCATGTCCTTTAATATTTATTTTATATAGTTGGGCACATGGGTGTTTATTGCATATATGTTTTTGATTGTTATCCATTCCTATTGGACTGTTTCCTTCCTAAGGATATAATGACCTGCCGGCAAGATGGTTCAGTGGTCTAGAGTGCCTGCTTAGGCAAGCTTAGGTAACCACAGGGACCAAGGTTCAATCCGCAGCGGCGACACAAGCTGCACCAGCCCCACCCCTAGGGCAGGCTGAGCCGGCCATAAAAAAAAAAAAAAAAGGTTCCTAAGGATATAGTGACCTTTGTCTCTTTCAATCAGTCTTGGTTGAAGTTCACACTGTCTGCAAAGCGAAGCTAATGCTGCTTTTTCCAGATTCCTGTCACATGGAGTATTGTTTTCCATCCTTTGGCTTTTGGTCTATGAATTTCTTTTTGAGGTAGATGTGTTTCCTGAAGATGCAAATCTATTTCTGCTGCTCTCATTGAGGTAAAAATCACATCACCCACCAGCCAGGCATGAGTTAGGCCAAGAGCAGTTGGCTCAGGTGGGGAAAGGGTGCCCAGCTTTGTTTTAGGAGAGGGAGGACCACAGCTGTGTGCCCAGAAAGTATTCAGTGGCTGAGTGACTGGCTGACTGAATGAGTTCTCTGCTTGCCCTGCCTAATCCATGCCAGGGGACCAGGATGTGGCCTATCCAGGTCCTTCTGTGTAACAAGTGAGCCTGGCATAAGGGTGTCTTCCCCTGTCTTTCCTCTGCATCCCCCCAGTCGAGTTGCATCTCAAGTTCCCATTCTGTACGAACAGGGACTAGGAAGAATGCAATGGCAACGGCAGAACTTGAGTGCTGGAAGGAGGCACAGATATACCTGTCCTCTCATCTCCAATTCCAATCATCATTACTTACTGACTTTACCCATGTATGACCCAATATTGTTTACAATCGACTTACTTTTTAAAATTTAAAATTTAAATGTGTTTAAAATTTTTTTCATTTCAACCTTTAAACAAAATTTCTTATATGCAGCGTATGTTGGATCTTGCTTCTTGATCTATTCTGCCTGTTTCTTTTGATCAGTGAATCAAGACCATTGACATCGATCTTTTTTTAAATTTTTTTGGCCTGTGCCAGAGAATGAACTCAGGACCACACTTATTCTACTGAGCTATCTCCCCAGCCCTAAATAGTACTTTTTCTTTTTGAGGTACCAGAAATCGAACTCCTTGCACTTGCCAAGTAAGCGCTTATGCCACTGAGCTATATCCTCGGCTTGACATCGATGGGTATAGTGAATGTGCATTGATTTATCCTTGTCATATTGTTTTCTTGTTGTTGGCACCCTGTCTTTCCCCTTTGTTGAATTGTTTGTCTTACCTGCTAGCTTCCTTCTATTGGTGGTTTTGGAATTGTGGTTTTCCTTATCTCTTTAAAATATCATTCAGAGCATTTTAGAGAGCTGGTTTGGTGGTCATACCCATCTTCAGTTGTTCTTTGTTATGGAAGTAGTTTATTTCTCCATTAATTTTAAAAGATAGATAGTTTTGCAGGATACATCAATCTGGGTTGAAGCTCCTGTGTGTGTGTGTGTGTGTGTGTGTGTGTGTGTGTGCATGTACGCTTGAAATATTTCATTCCAAACTTCCCTTGACTTGAGGGTTTGTGTTGAGAAGTCTGCCGTGATTCTAATGGATTTTCCTTTATAGGTGATTTGTTTCTTTTCCCTGTTTTTAATAGCCTGTTCTTGCGCTGATTTTTCTGGCATCTGATTTATTACATGCTTTGGGCGTAGGTTTATTTTGATCATAGCTATTTGGAGTTTTATATGTTCTATATACCTCACTTATTTTTATGTTAAATCCTTTGTCTGTGTTTTCGGAAGTTTTCTGCCATTACTTCTGTGAAGGTCTTACTTTCTCTGGTGTCCACACCATTGCCAGCTTTCTCATTGACTCTGATCAACCTGATGTTGCTCTTCTTTGCTTCATCTTGCAGATGTCAGGTTGATTTTTTTCGCGATCCCTTGCTACTTTTAAGATATCTTTCATTTTGTGGTCACTAACCACAGTCCTGTCCTCTAACTCTCATATTCCATCTTTGTCTACTTTCAATGAAATTTTTCATCTCCTAGGTATCTCTTTGGATCTGTTTCATGGCTTCCATGTCTTTCCTACATTGAGCATTCATTGTTTCCATTGTTTTCCTAAGATTCTTTTTTTTTTTTTTAATCTAGATTTGTTGGGCATGACTTTCATTTTGATCGCCATTTCATTTTTATAACCTGAGAGATTATTTTTTCTGTAGCCACCTTAATTTTTTCACTTCTACTGCTACTATTTCAGAAAATTCCAGAGCGTGGCTTCTAGTCTCTTCTATCTCATTGTACTGTGAATTTGTCCTGGGTGGGCTGGAGGTCTGGGGTTGCATTCTGTTTCTGTTGTTTTCTATTTTTATTTATTTATATTTTTCTACATTGGTGGTAGATTTCTATGGCAGACAACTATATTATTATTATTATTATTATTATTATTATTATTATTATTACTTCTTTAGAAAATATCTGCTCCTCAGAGATTTCTTCTAGGTGTAAGTGGTTCTTGATCTTTGTGTCTATCCCGGGAATCTACCTTCCCAATTTGTTGAGGTGAGAGGTTGCTATCTATTTGGCTCTGCAGCCTGTCTTTTCACACTGGACTATGGTGATGGTTATTACCCCAGGCAATCATACTGTTGTGCAAAGAGGGAAAAAAACTTACAACATATATGGCATCCTGGATAAAGTAATATAGTCACCAATAACAATAACACCCAGGGCTCAGGAGAGAGCTCGGTGGTCTAAGTGCCTGCCTGTTGAGCGCAAGGACCAGCATTGGATCCCTAGCACTGTCTGCGGTGCTGGCCCCGGAACCCTGGCCGCAGCGTGCTGGCCACCAAAATCAGGTGTGGCGATGCACTCCTGTAATCCCAGCACTGAGGAGGCTGAGAAAGGAGGATCACTACAAGTCTGAGCTGCATAGCAAGACCGTGTACCAAATAGATAAATAAAAGATTTTATTTATTTATTTTAAAGATTTTTTAAAAAAATTTATAGCTACTTTGTCTTAGTTCATTGAGAATAAATGTTTATAGTAATACTGTTTAGACAAGATACCAGGTCTGTACCTTTTCCTCTGAATAACTACTATAAAGACAAAAAAAAAAAAAAAAAAAAAAAAAAAAAAAAAAAAAAAAAAAAAAAAAAAAAAAAAAAAAAAAAAAAAAAAAAAAAAAAAAAAAAAAAAAAAAAAAAAAAAAAAAAGACAGCAATATGCATGGTATTAATTGTAACCATCCTACTAACTTGTTTTGAAACTGTTTCATTGCTATTTTATCTTTTTTTTCTCATTAAAGTGAATAAAAAAAATAAAACCAATAACACCCAGCACAACCTAGCACCAGACCAACTGTGGCAACTATTAATTTGACACCTTTAACCTTGGAGCAAGCTCTACAGTTGTACAACAAAATCCCAACATATACCAGGAACTTGTACGTAGCATTTCACCTTGGTATCTTGAGTCTACCTGCTGGGTTTGCAGGGCCACTTGGGAAACAGTGTCCTGCTGCTGCTGCTCTAGGCCATACTGGGCTGGAGAAAGAGTTTTCTAAACAAGCTGATGTTTTATTGAGATCAAGAAAGAATTAAAAGAATAAGAGTAAACCAAAGGAAATGGGAGGAGTAAATGAGAGAGGAGGAGGAAGACGAGAAAGAGGAGAGAGAGAGAGAGAGAGAGAGAGACAGAGACAGAGACAGAGACAGAAATACACATAAATGAATAATGTTAGGAATTACTGCTGTAGGATCCAGTTTAAACTCAGACAGGTAGCCCAGTCCCTTAGCCAGCAAGCATCCGATGCTGGTGATTGGCACCTCCTCTGGGAAGCCCTCCTGAAGGTTAGAGCGCCCTCTGCTGGGAAGGGAAGTTAGTACCCCGGGGGAGCCGCCCTTCGCACCGCACCAGCGACTCCACCCTTCCGGCGGCGCAAGGCCCCTCTCCCACGCATCACGTGAAAAGGCTCCTGTAGGTCGGGGTGTGGAACCCTAGCAGGGGGAAGGTGGAGGCTGAGGTGAGAACGGTTCGCTGAGTAGGGTGTCAGAATAGAAACTGGGAGTAGGGTGCAGGGTGTGAACCTAATTAGTGTGGGCTCCACATGGAGTGGTTTAGAGCTGGGCTTTTTAATTTGGGAGAGAATCCTGGTTCCTGGTTCTTCCACTGAGCTGGGGTGTCCTAGGGGTGAGTTACGTAATGTCTTTAAATCATGGAGATGAACCAGTAATAACTTATGTTTAAACAAAAATACAAGGCCTCTGGCGAAGACCTTACGTCCCCACACAGGCCTGCGCTTTGCTTTTGGCCCCAGCAGGTGGACAGACAAGTCCCAGGAGGGAGATGTGGGCATCTCCAGCCCAGACAACCCGGTTTACTGTTCGCCACACAGGTGGACTTTTCCAGGAGGACACAGTAGGAACCAGCTCTATGCCAGAAGTGAAATCAGAGGCCCAGGGTTGGGCTCCGAACAGGAAGCGAGTCCACAGCAGGAAGACCCGGCCAAGGGCCCGCCTGCAGGCTGGGGGTGCTGCTGGAGCCAGCCTGGGGGAGTTGGAGCTGCAGGCTGCGGGGCAGGGTACCAGCCAGCTGCTTCCCAAGCCTGAGCAGGGGAGTGCCAGGTGCTCCAAGAGGCTCCAAGTCTCTCTGTGTGACATTCTAACCTGCAGATGCCTCCGAAATCTTTGCAGCACTTTGCCGAGTCTCTCAAAGAGGGCCCTGGTGGGCATGGAGGGGCCAGGAGAAGTGAAGCCCAGGCCGGGAGAGGAGGGGGGCCGAGGGGTGAGGGCTACAGGTGCCGAGGAAACGGGCTCCGCACTGCACCAAGAGGGTTTCTCTGGAAGGGTCCTGCCATCCTCACCAGGCCCAGCCCCTGGGCGGGTAAGAAGGAAAAACAAGAAATCTGGGTCTTGTTCCAAGAGTAGGCAGGGGGCTGGTGGCTTCCCGTGGCTTGATCAGAGCCCTGGTAGGGACAGCCAGACTTCGGGAGGCGTCCTTGAAGGTGCTGGCCTGATGTCCTCAGGAGGCCCCTACCAGCATCTGTGTCAGGAGGGCACAAGTCTCGAGGATCCAGGTGGAAGTCAGGCAGGGGCTGAAGGGTGTGAATATTCACCCACTGCCAGGTGTGGGGCCCAGCCAGGCAGCCCCCTTAGCCCTGGCAGACTCTGTGCAGGAGAGTCCCACAGGGCAGCCACACAGAACTCCTCAGAGTGCACTGCACTGTGCCAGGGAGTGCCAGGATGGGCTTCCACAGAGAAATCGGGAGTGGAGCATATGGAGGGGGCTGGCAGGGAGGAAGACCCTGCTGCTCCATGTGACCAGCACGGGCCAGAGGTTGAGGCCCAGCTGGTGTCCAGGGAGAACCTGGGGCTGGGGCTTGCTGTGCCCTCTGGCATGCAAGCCTGCTCTCTGGAGCCCTTGAGCAGCCTTAGCCCCTCCCTGGAGGCCACTGCCAGCGAAGCCTGCACAGGCCCACTTGCATGCCAGAGAAGAGACAAGCCTGCTGAGAAGCTAAGGAGGGACCCAGACTTGGGTCCCTCCCGTGCCCAAGAGCAGCCCACAAATGGAAATTTGGACAACCCCTGCCAGGGTGAGCCAGAGGAAGCCAGCCCAGAAGGACGTCCCACATGGGTAAGCTGAGTGCAAGAGTTTGGGATAGAAGGGGCTGGACCACCAGTCTCAACTCCGTGCTTGGCATCAGAATTTAATAGAGCTAAGCTCAATGGGCTCTGGATGAACATCATTCTTTACACTTACTTCATGTAAACTGATGCCTGCCGAGTCAGGAAAGAGAAAGTAAACTGCATTTACTGAATTCCTGGGAGGTGTTTTGAAGCTGGGGAGTCCAGGATTCAGATCTTGCTCCTGCGTACTTCCTACCTTGAGATATTTTTAAATCTCTTTTAAGTTTGCTTCTCTATAAAAAAGGAAATACGTCAGCTCAGTGGAGCTGTTTGGAGGAATACGAGAGCTGAGAGAGTAATGTGCCTAGCATGGTGTAATGCACAAGGTGTGTCGCTTGATTTGTGTTAAACTTGCTCTTCCTTTAGGGCTAGCATTGGGCTTACAAAGTATTAGCCCCATATCACCCGATGGGGAAACTGAGGCTCAGTGAAGTTAGTGAACTTCTCCAGGCCCACCCAGCTCCGGTATGAGTGTCCGGCCACGTGTCCTATCCCTGCTTCTCTTTCTGTTGTCTTTTCCTTAGGATGCGGATAATTTCGTTAATCACTTGTACTACCATGAGCAGGCAGCAAAGGGGGAGGGTGGCACAGCGTCTTCTTGGTGGTTTCCACGGAGTTGAATTTTTTTTCGTGTTTGTGGAGCAGATAGTACATGGCAGATGTTTTGAGGATAGTCATCCCATGACACCCACAGAGCTAAGATCACAGCTTCAGGGTTTCACAGCAGACAAGTGACAGCCCACATGCAAACCCAGGCAGAAGTCTCGAGACCTTGCCGTGCGGCTTGCTCGTGTGTCACCCACCTCATCAGCACGGGTGAGAGCATCCCGCATGCTTCCCTTGGGTTGGTGGCGTGCTGTGCACTTTGGCTTCAGTCTTTGTAACAGCTCCAGGAGGTAGGTACATTTAGCATGTACCCATTTCCCTGGTGTGGACGCTGAGGCTCCAAGAAATGAAATGACTATTTAAGGCCGAATAGATTAGCAGAAGAACTGGGATAGAAACAAATGCGCTTCCTGTGTGTTTCTCACTATCTGTACAGTTAATGTAGGCATGTTACTGCATCATCCTCGTAAACATTGCTCAGAAGCACTGATCTTTAAAAAGTCACACGCATACCTCATAGAAGAAAAGGATGAGAGAACCATGCTCATCCTGCCACCGTTCAGCACTAACTCCTGCAGACATTTTGGTATAGATCTGTTCTTTCGTCTTTTCCTATATGTATATAGCTTTTTTAAACCTAGAATTGGGATCATATATATCAAATTTTAAATCTTTTCTTTTGTTTGTTTTTTAATGTTTGTTTATGTTATGCCCGGCTCAGCCTGCCCTGGGGGTGGGGCTGGTGCAGCATGTGGTGCCGGGGATCGAACTGTGGTCCCTGCTGTTGCCTAAGCTTTCCTAAGCAGGTGCTTTAGACCACTGAGCCGTTTCACCAGCCTTATATATCAAATTGTATAACTACTTTTTTTCTTTTAATTAAATCTTTTTCTTGTTTGGTGGTGTTGGGGATTGAACCCAGGGTCTTCGAACTGAGCTACATCCCTAGCCCTTTTTTTTTTCAATTAATTAATTAGGTACAGGATCTCTGTACGCAACTGTGACTCGTAGTGATCCTTCTGTATCGGCCTTCCCAGCGCTGGGATTATAGGTGTGTGCTGCCACACCCAGTACAGGTCAGGGGCTTGGCATGGGGCTGGCACAGCATGTGGTAACGAGGATGTAACCCAGGTCCTCGCACTTGCCAGGCAGGCTCTTAGACCACTGAGCTATCTCCCAGCCCCCCAGCCCTTCCTTAGTTTTTATTTTGAGAACTTCTATGGAGGTTCTAGCAGAGGAGGGTAGCTGCTTATATACCTTGGACAGAGGAAATGGTCCCCCTCTGTCAGGGAAGGTTGTCCTCTTCCACAGAGGGTGCCCAGCTTTGGGAGGGACACATGTGGAGCCGTGACAGAGGAATGGGTCACCCAACCTAGCCAGCCACATCAGCCAAATCAACCTTAATGCTGACTGGAGTGACTGATCTTGTCAGGCCAGGTCACCCTTCTATTCATTATTTTTTATTTTTAGACAGGATCCTGCCAGGGTGTCCAGGCTGGGTTTGAACTTATGTTCCTCCTGCCTCAGCCTCCCAGAGTGCTGTGATTACAGGTGTACAACATCATGCTTGGCTCCTCATTAATTTTTTTTTTATCGTCAGAGAGTCAGAAAGACCCTTTTAGTGCCTCCTGGGCGCATTGTCCTTTGTCCAGAGATAACCACTGTCCGTGGCTTTTGTCCTTCCCATGCCCTTTGTATGCTATTCTCTACAGATACAAACATGTGCGCAATGAGCCTCTTTGTATATGAATAGGCTTCTACCATGGCCTGTTGTCCTGGGGCTTGTGCTTTGTTTTGTAAGCTCCAGGGTATTTCAGGATCTTTCCAAGTTGATGCACGTTGCTCTGCTGAACTCTTGCTCTTCCTGAACCCTGCTTCGTGCCTGCCTATAGACAAACTTGTCACAGCCACAGGGGCTGTTGGGATGAGAGGCTGGGCTGGGGCTTCCTCTTCCTATTTCTAGCTACTGTGGTGTGGAGAGCAGAGTGCCTGGGGTGCACAGGCTGGCGTCGGTGAAGGCTTCACCACTATGGAAGGACCTAGGCAAGTGCTTTCACCTCCCTAGAAATAATTCCCCCAGGTGCAAAATGGGGGATTAAAATGCCTTACTTCATGGGCTGATCGGGAGGACCACATGAGAAGACACGTGTCTGGCATTTAACACAGAGCACAGGTACAAGGACAATGCTATGACGCATTACCTGTTAATTGACATATGACATACATTGTCGAGCTGTGAGTAGTGCTGGGGCATACATCCGGTTCATCTGGTTTCTCCCCACTCCAGATGGGTCATTTAAACTGCAAGTCCAGAATTGGGATTCCTGGGTCTGCAACATTTGGGGGCTGGCTGTGGAGTGTGGTGGTGGAGCCAGGCCCTGCCCACAGCCGTACTCACCTCCAGGGCCCATCCTTTGCAGTGGTGCAGCCTATCATCCTGTGGCCTCCCAAACAGCCCGTTGCCATGGAGACCAATGCCAGCTGCAGGAAGAAGAATTGAGGCTGAGCTATGACAGGGAGGGCGGGTGGTTGAGGACAAGGCTGAGGGGAGTGTGGACAAATGTGGGCGCAGTGCCCCAGTGAGTCCCCTGGAAGCAGCTTGGCTGGAAGGAGGCAGGGCAGGCAGAGGAATTCATTGAGAGGTGTTTCTGTCTGAATTCTACTTGGTTCCTTTGTGAAGTGGGAAACATCCACAGGGCCCCAGGACTCCTGGGGCCTACAGAAGATCTTGGATGTACTGTATCCTTCTGGCTTGAAGTTGAGACTCTTGCAGGGGACATAGGACAGGGGTCCAGAAGGCTTTTTTTTTTTTTTTGTCCTGAGCCCTGGAGTGGCCCAGAAGGTCAGAGCTGTTGTGTGGCTGAGATGGGAGAGTGGGAGGACATCTCTGCCAGTGCCCCCTGGTCTGACCTCCGTCTGCCCATCCCGGCCAGGGTGGGTCTCATCTTTGGCCTGAGGCATGCAGTCTGCAGCTGCCCGTTGTCAGGAGGTGGGTGGGGCAAGAGCTAGGCTTTCCAGTGGTTGGGGCAAAAAAGAATAGTTCTTTTGACTGTGAGTGTAGCCCAGTGGTGGTGTGTATGCATACATGTATGTGTCATGCATGAGGCCCTGGGTCCAATCCTCAGTACCAGAGCGAAAAAGAAAGCTTTTTTATTATTAGCATTCTTCCGATATGCCAGGAGAGGCTCGTGTCTTCTCATGTTATCTTCCCAAGAGCATCACAGTGTTAACATTCCCATTGTACTGTTTAAGGAAACTGGCATTCATGGAGGGTCACCTGGCAAGTAAGAGGTGGAGCCAGGACTTGAACAGAGGCCTGTGTGACTCTAGAGTGTGTCCCCTAAGACCTGCCGAAGGGATTTGGGTGTGGATAGGATTTTATTACAATTTGTTG
>PVKN010005977.1:12352-29638 GCA_004027915.1 Capromys pilorides
AGAAGGTAGGAAGGGCGTACTAAGAAGAGGCAGTGCATGTGCAAAGGCCCTGAGGCAGGAAGCAGGCTGACAGGAAGAGGGAGGATAGGGTTATTATGAGAGGAGTGAGGTGAAAGACAGTGGCAGGAAAAATGCTGCTTGAATGGAAGTAGAGACTGCAGTGGTGGTCAAGTGTCAGGAGGGTCTCTCCAAGGTAGGAGCTAAGGAACCTTATGAACTTCAGCATTTGTAGAGAAATCATGTTGTGTTCCCAGGCACTGTTAGAAGATTATCTTAGGGGCTGGGGAAATAGCTCAGTAGAATAAGCGCTTGCCTGGCAAGCGCCAGGGCCTGAGTTCAATCCCTGGTTCCGCAAAAAAAAAAAAAGAAAAGAAAGAAAAAAAGATGACGAAGATTGTCTTGTTGTTGTTGTTTTGGTTTTTTTTTGAGGCAGAATCTTGATAACTAATTTAGACTGGCCTGGAATTCACAGCAGTCTTCCAGTTGCAAGCTCCCAACTGCTGAGGTTACAGACTTGGTCCAGCACACCTGGTTTAGAATATTCTTTTTTTATGTTTTAGGAGATTTTTAAATAATGATCGTGATCCTTGCATCAGCCTAAGAGTTCGATCCTAAAATTATCCTTACGTTATGAATTATAAAACCAAAGTGCAGAATATAATTTTTTTGAGATTATACAGATTCAAAGTGTCACCAGCAGGCAGCCTGTACCACAGTGTATTTATCTGTTGGCTCCAGATGGACATTCGGATTGTTTGTAGCTTTTATTTTTTTCTCTACTGCACACGCTGGTGCTGTGAACAGCTTGGTATATGTTTTATGACCTGTATAGGCAAGGAACATGTTCAGGAATGTTCCCTGGAGTGCCATTTCTAGGTCATAGGGTACCACATCTTCAGTTTTACTTAAATAGTGCCCGTTATTTCCCAAATAGTTCTGAAATAGTTTAAACTCCACCAGCTTTGTATAATTGCTCCAGTGATTCTGCATCTGACCAACACTTGATATTGGCAGGCTGCGTTTTTTACCAACGTAAAGATATGCTATAGCATCCCAATGTTGTTTTAATTTTATTTCATTACTAAGGAGAATCTTTTCACATGTTAACCATTGTTGTTCTTTTGCTCCAAAAAGGATCTTTTTTTTTTTTTTTTTTTGTCTATCTTCTTATTGGTTAGTAGGAGTTCTTTATATAGTCTGAATAAGACTCCTCTTCAGTTGTACGTTTGGCAAATATCTGTCCCCAGAGTATGGCTCATAATTTTGATTTCCTTCTAGTGGCCATTTGTGAGCAGAAATTCTTCTTCTTTTTTTTTTTTTTGGCGGGGGTTTGAACTCATGATCTTGTACTTGCCAGTCAGGCACTTGTGCCACAGAGCTATCTCCCCAGCCCCTGAAATTCTTCTTCTGATTATTATTATTATTATTATTTTTTTTGCATTATGGCCTGTTCAGCCTGCCCTGGAGGTGGGGCTGGCTCAGCATGTGGTGCTGGGGATTGAACTGTGGTCCCTGTGGTTGCCTAAGCTTGCCTAAGCAGGTGCTTTAGACGGCTGAGCCATCTCACTGGCCCCAGAAATTCTTATTTTTAATGTGGTGGCATACACATAATGGAAATGTACCACTTCAACAAGTTTTAAATGTTAAAGGCAGCCTTAAGACTGTTCATATTTTTGTATAGCTGTACCTCGGTATTCAGCTGCTCTCAAATTCTTCAGATTTGATAATTGACACATTTTGAAATGAAAATGCTGGTACTTGTCATCTATTTAGTACCCACTGCACAAGCTAAAATTTTTCAGTGTTGATTGCTTCATGGCTTGCTACCCTTTCCAGTCAAAAAAAATTTTTTGTTTGGAGCTGGGTGTGGTGGTTCATGCCTGTAATCCTAGCACTTGGGAGGTTGAGGCGGGAGGATCAGTGTGAGTTTGAGACCAGCCTGGGCTACAAAAGTGAGCTCAAGGCCAGCATGAACTGCATAGCAAGACCTTGTCTCAAAAAGACAAAAACAAAAACAAAACAACAGCAACAACAAAAAACTCTGTTTGGAAATGAAAAATTAAAAAAAACTATCTGTTTGGTGGTCACTGTGCCTCCTGGAACGAGTTAATGAAAAGTTGGGGACACAGCTGTGTGAGCAGCAGCAGCAGCCCTCTCCACAGCCTCTTCTTTTCCCCAGACTGAAACGCGGAACCTATTTACCAGGAACTCCCCACTGTTTCTTCCCAAGCCCTGGACACCAGAATTTTACTTTCTGTCTCCATCAGTTTGACTGTTGAGGTGTCTCACAAAAGTGGGGTCACATGGTAATCTTTTTTTGTGTGTGTGACTGGCTTAGTGCACTCAGCGTAATGTATTTGAATAGCGTCCTGTTGTGTGCACATACATGTGGTTTGCCCATTTGTCTTTCAGTGGGGACTGAGCTCAGGACCTGGCACTTGCCAAACAGGCACTTGTGCCGCAGAGCTATCTCCCTGCCCCCTTCCTCTTTTGACTATTGTGAATAATGCTGCAGAGAACATTGGCCAAGAAGAGTCTGCTCGAGTCCTGGCTTTCCATTTCCCCTTTGCATAGATTCTCAAAGGCGAAATTGCAAGAGGAATTCTTTTTTTTTTTTTTTTTAATTTTATTTATTTATTTATTTGTTTGCTTGTTGTGTTTGTTTTTGTTTCTTTATTTATTCATTTTGTGGCTGGCTCAGCCTGCCCTGGTGGTGGCGCTGGCGCAGCATGTGGTGCCGGGGATCGAACTGCAGTCCCCTCAGTTGCCTGAGCCCTCCTAAGCAGGTGCTTTAGACCACTGAACCATCTCGCCGGCCCCGCAAGAGGAATTCTTACTGTCTCAGAAATCTAAATTTCTCAGTTGTTCCATTTATAGCTTAGATGATAGCTTAATATATGCAGAGAACCAATGTTCTATCTCAACATGTTCTCATGTTTTGCTGTTCACATTTAGGCCTATAGTCTACATGGAATTGATTGATTTTTGTGAAAGACATTGGGTAGGGATCCAGTGAAAGCTTTTACATGGATGTACAATTGTTCCAACACCATTTATTAAACATTCTTTCTCCCCCATTCATATGTAATGACAGCTTTGTGAAAAATCACATTCCCATAAATATGGGGTTAGATTTCTGGGGTGTCTCCCTTCCTCTCTCCCCCTTCTCTCTTTCTCTCTCTCTCCCCCTCCCCCCTCTATATATAATTTTTTTAAAATTTAGTACAGAGTCTCTTTATGCAGCTCTGACTCACAATGATCCTCCTGTGTCAACCTCACCAGCACTGGAATTACAGGCATGTGCCACACGCCCAGTTCTGGGGTGGCACTGTGCACACCTGGGGTTCTAGGGCCAGCATGGCAGGGAGTACCAGGGATTGAACTCAGGACCTTGTGCTTGGCAGGTAGGCACTTATGCTGCTGAGCTATCTCCCCAGCCCTTGGTCTCCCTATATTTATTCATATTGTCTACCTCTTTCCACATCTTTATTTTAGTACCTTACTAACCATTGTTGAGATAAGGTGAGGCAAGTCTCTCAATGTTGTAGTCAGGAAGATCTTCACACATTCTTTCACCCTTTCACATAAATACTATATTAGTTCATCAGTTTACACGCACACACACACACACACGCACACACACACACACCAACCAGGATTTTGATTTGAGATGTGCTGAGCCTTTGAGTGTGTTTGAGAAGAACTAACATCTATACAGTATTGAGCCTTCCGATCCATATAGTATATTCCTGCATTTATTTTTATTTTCTCTAACATCTAACATGAATAGTTTTACATTTTCTCCATAAAAATCTTGCACATCATTTCCAGAATTATCCCTAAATACAGTACTTAGATCTACCTAGGACTTTTCATTGTGGGAAATTTCTGGTATATGTAATTGTAGTCAGAGTTATAAGTGGGGACTGGCAATCGACAGCCCATTTATTAGGTACCTCACCTCTCACCTGGTTTTGTAAGAAAGACTGTATTTTTCCATGTTATTGATGACCAAGTGCCTAGTACAATGGTAGATTTAAGTAGTTGTGATAGAGATCATACGGCTAGTGTCAAAGATCAACAAAACTGGGTGCTGCATGCTTAGGCTGACACAGGGGCAGGGGTTCGATCCCCAGCCTGCTGTGCCGGCCTCACCCCTGGCGTGTGCGGAGACTGCCATTGAGAGTGGGGGAGTGGTGGCACGTGCCTGTTATCCCAGTGCTTGGGAGGCTGAAAACAGGAAGGATCCCTACAAGTCTGATCTGTGTAGTGAGACCCTGTAGACCCTGTACTAAATACATAAAAACAAAGCAAAACAGGTGCTAAAATGGTAAGTAAAGATTTTAATCAGCAGTAACTATTGGAGTAGGGAAACAGTACGATGTCAACTAACTCAGCTTCTGTTTGTACAGATGTCACTGGGCATTTTAAAGAGAACAGGACCAAGGACAAACAGAGACTTGATAGTCAAGAAAGTGAAAAAATTCCAGAGCTGGTATCAACGTGACTAGGCCAGTTTTACCCTCTGGTTATCTCCCTCCCGACATCAGTTAGGATTCTGTCCTCCCTAGGGACTACGTTAGTGTTGGTGAGAACCAGCAGTAAATTTGGGGGCAGCCTTGAATTTTCTCAAACAGATATTTTACTAGAATCTAGGGCAGTGATGGCGAACCTTTCAGTGATACAAATAGCCTTCTGCAGCACATGTGCCGTAGGTTTGCCACCACTGGTTAATGTCTTCTTAGGGAAGTGGCCTTTAGTTCTTAGAAATCATGTTAATGTGTATTCAGATTTCTATGGGCAGGACTGGCGAGATGGTTCAGTGGTCTAAAGCGCCTGCTTAGGAAAGCTTAGGCAGCTGCATGGACTGTGGTTCAATCCCCAGCACCACATGCTGCGCCAGCCCCACCCCCAGGGCAGGCTGAGAGAGAGAGAGATTGATCTATGGGCAAATGTTGAAGCCCAACCCTGAGGAGAGCTCAGAAGAGCCTCAACAGAGTTCGGCTGGGGAGAGGATCTTAGTCACTGACAAGCCTAGGATACTTGCTCCTGTCTCTAAACAGAACATAATTGCAAGGCCCTGGAGTTAACTCTTTTTTTTTCACCAGCCATCCTGTATTATCACATCAAAAAGTTGACAGTAGTTCTTAATAGCTCCAAATTTTTATTCAGTATCCAAATTTCCAATTGTCCCATAAAGATATTATTTTTTTAGTAGTCCATTTTTTAAAAACAATGTATTTAGTACAGGGTCTACAGGGTCTCACTATGCAGATCAGGCTCCTGTTTTCAGCCTCCCAAGCGCTGGGATTACAGGTGTGTGCTGCCATGCCCAGTCTCAGTTGCATCTCAGCTTGCCTCAGGGGCGGGGCCCATAGTCCATCTTTTCATGTCAGGATCCAAATGAGGTCCACACATTATGATTGGTTGGTCTGTCTTTTACTTCTGCCTTAGTTCATAGGTTTTCCCTCCAGATCTTATTTTTTTCCCCAGCAATCTGCAGAAAGGAGGTTGTTTGTTCTATAGTTTATTACATCCCTGTGGCATAAACACCATTCTTGTCATCTATATTTCCTGTAAACTGGTGGTTGGCTCTAGAGGGATGATTAGAATTGGATTCAATATTTTGGCTCAGGCAGCTTTGTAGGTGGCGGTGTACTCTTTCCATCGGAAGTGTGTAATGTCTGATTGTACTAGTTTATACTTTTTGATGCTTTTATGAAATTATAACTTTGAAAAATTGCAGTGCCTAGCTCTTGCTGGCATATAAAAAATACGATTGATTTTTGCTTATTGATTTTGCATCCAGAAAATTCACTGAAGTCTTTAATTCATATAATTTACCTATTAGGACTTTGCTTTCTATATAAACAATCGTATGTAGACAAATGACAGTTTTTCTCTTATGAAGACAAATGACAATTGTGTTGTTTCCTTTCGAATCCTTTATATTTCTGTCTCCCATACTTCCGGTGCTTTCTAAAACTGTCAGTATGATGTTAGATAGAAGTGGTGATAGCAAGCACCTTTAACTTGCTCTGGATTTTAAAGAAAATTTGGTTATTTCACCATTAGTACGATGCCTGCTGTGTTTTTCTATTGATGTTCTTTATCAGGTTCAGAAAGCTTTCTTCTGTTCCTGGTTTGCTAATTTTTCCTAAGTGCACAGTGCATTTTATCAAATATATTTTCATCCATGTTTTGAGATAATGTGATTTTTACTCTCTAATTTATCAATGTAGTAAATGTAATGAGGCTTTTTTTTTTTTTGGTTTTGTTTTTTAATGTTACAACTTCCTGGAACAAATCCAACTTGGTAATGTTCTTTTATATATTTTCTGAATTCGTGTTGCTAATAGTTTGTGAATTTTATATTTCCATTGATGAGTTAACAGGCCTGAAAGGATTTGTTGTCAAGCTAATCTTGTGAGGTGTTGGTTTTAAGCTTTTACGAGTCTCACAGACTGAATTGCAGGTTGTTTTCTCCTCTGCTCTCTGGAATGATCTGTCTAAGGGTAGCATTGTTTGGTCTTTGGATATTTTGGGAGCATTGATGGTTTAGAAAGTCTGGATGACTTTTTTGTTTCATTAAAGATGTTTCCTTACTATTCAGTTTATATTATGATTATAGATATCTTTTGAATCAGTTTAAATAGATTTACATTTTTCTAGCTATTTGTCTAGTTCATCTGTATTTTCAAATTTATTGCATATTGGATAAAATCTTTCAAAATAGGCTCTTGTCCTTTTGCATTTATTTGCAGTACTGGGCATTGAACCCAGGGCCTTGTGCATGCTGGGCTATGGCTCTATGTCCCTAAGACTTTTAAGAAAGCATGTTATTTTGAGACAAGATGTCACTGTGTCACCCGGGCCTTGAACTTGGAATGCTCCTTCCTCAGACTCCTGAGTCTCCTCTTGTCTTTTTAATGTATGTGCATTCATAAATTACGCATTCCAAGCATTGTCCATCTATGTACCATCTCTCTATTCCTTAATCAATCTTGCCAGAGAATTGCCTTTTTAGAGTTTGTTTTTTTTTTGCAGGACTGGGATTCAAACTCACGACCTTGCAATTGCCAGGCAGGCACTTGTGCCACGGAGCTATCTCCCTGGCCCCAAGAATTGCCTTTTTAAAGAACACATTTTTAGTTTTACGGTCTTTTCCTTACATTCTTGTTTTTTTGTGTTGCCTTTATTTCTTTTATTTTTTATTATGGCTGGCTCAGCCTGCCCTCGGGGTGGGGCTGGCACAGCATGTGGTGCCAGGGATTGAACCAAGGTCCATGTGGTTGCCTAAGCTTTCCTAAGCAGGTGCTTTAGACCGCTGAGCTGTCTTGCTAGCCCCTTTGTGTTGCCTTTATGTTATGACAATTTAAAAATGATATTTTCTAATTTGCACCAAGCCAGCAGCTGCAGTAACTTAACTTCTCTATGCTTCCCTTGGCCAAAAATGCATTAGGTTGTTTTCCAGTTTGAAGCATTCACCAAATGGTAGCAAGGCAGAGCCACCAGAAACGTACACCTGATTTCCATGACAGATATGGTAATACTATTAGTTGGTGGAGCCACATTCTGTATTGCTCTATGAACCTATACGGCAACATAGCTTGGAATAGAGTGGAACCTTTCCCCTGTGGGTAGAGTCACCCCCAAGGAATGGAGAGATCAGTCATCACGCCAGCTGAGAGGATAAATTATTTCTAAATGAAATAATAATTGATGCCAAGTAAAAGCGCTGTGTATCCATTAAAATATGGCCTATTGAAGAAATGAAGTACAAATGAAACCTTCAAAAAATGCTATTTGCTTCATTAACTTTTTTCCTTCTAATAAATTCAACTGAGGGCTGTGGAGATAGCTCAGTAGAATAAGTGCTTGCCTGGCAAGTGCAAGGTCCTGAGTTCAATTCCCAGGACCACAAAATAAATAAATAAAGAAAGAAAGAAAGAAAGAAAGAAAGAAAGAAAGAAAGAAAGAAAATAAATTCAATTGATACTATAAATGAACCTTTAAATAGTAGTTTTGCCACATCTACATATTTTAAATAGTCTTTCTTATCATTCTGCACCTCAATATTTTACAATTTTCATTAAGACTTTTCTTTGAGCTGTGTGTTATTCACAGTGTATGCCTTCATTTCCAAGCGTATTCATGTGCTATTGTGATTGTTTTCTAACTGCGATCAGACAAGGTGGTGTTGGTGAGTTGTCTGTTGTAGTAGCCACTCACCACTTGTGTCCATCGTGGCCTTGAAATTTAGCCAGCCCACATCGAGATAACCATATGTGTAAGATACACACCAGATTTCAAAGACCATGAAAAGGGAAAAGGATCTTAATAATTTTATTTTGGATATATTGAGTTAAATAAGATATAAAGCTAATTTTATTTGCCTCTTTACCTTAAATAATATTGTTATATTTCTATTGGGCAGTGCTGGTGTGAAAGATATTAGCGTCTTGAAATTTGTTAATATTTGCTTTATGGACTACACTGTCCAATTATCATGTATATTGCACGTACACTTGAAAAAACTTTTTTCTCTAGTTTTTAGAGGAATAGTGATATATACATATATGGGGTTTTTTTCTTGCCAGGTTAATGGCAATAAAGACATTTTTTTTTTTGGCGGGACCACGGTTTGAACTCATGACCTTGCATTTGTCAGGCAGGTGCTATCTTATGCCATGGAGCTGTCTCCCCAGCCCTAATAAAGACTTGTCTTTATTACTGATTATTTTGCTAAGTGGGTTAATAGTTATCCTATATTTATATATTAGGAGGAATTGCTTGAACTCAGGAGTTTGAGGCCAGCCTGGGCTACATAGAAAAAGGAAGGAAGAAAGGAAAAAAAGGGGAAGCAGGAAAAAAGGAAAGAAAAATAAGGGGCCAGCGAGGTGGTTCATTGGTCTAAAGTGCCTACTTAGGAAAGCTCAGGCAACTGCAGGGACTGCGGTTCGATCCCCGGCACCACATGCTGCACCAGCCCCACCACCAGGGCAGGCTGAGCCAGCCACAAAATAAATAAAGAAACAAACAAATACAACAAGCAAACAAATAAATAAATAAATAAATAATTTTTTTAAAAAAAAAGAAAAATAAAAGATGTGTGTGTATTACTGCAGTGAATTTGTCTTTCTCCTTGTGGTTCTGTCAATTTTTGCTTTGCAGTTTTTGAGATTCTGTTACTGGATGTTTGTAAATTTAGAGTTGGTACAGCTTCCTGATGAAACTGCTTATCTTTACATTTTGAGGTCTTTGCTTCTTTTGCTTTAAAGTTTGTTTTATCTATCGGGCATGGTGGCTCACACTTATAATCCTAGCACTCAGGAGACTGAGACAGGAGGATCACTATGAGCTTTCGACCAGCCTGGGCTACAGAGTGAGCTCAAGGCCATTCTAAATTGCATAGCGAGACCCTGTCTCAAAAAGACCCCCCAAAAAAGTTATTTTATCTGATACTATTATAGTTACAAAGCTTTATTTTGGTTGATATATTCTTAGTCTGTTACTCCACTTTTTATTAACCCTATACATAGAGTCTTTATTTACTTAGAGACAAGGTCTCCCTGTGTAGTTCAAGCTGTGGCCTTATGTTCACTATGTAGCCCAGGTTGACCTTGAACTCACAGTAATCCTCCTGCCTCAGCTTCCCAAGTGCTGGGATTACAGGAATATGCTACCATGCTGTGCTACATAGTTATAAATGTTAATTATACTTGTATCTTTTATTTCCAGAAGTTTTTGGTTCCCAACCACATCTGCCTATTTTTAGTGGGGGGTGCAGAGCATTTTGCCTTTCATGTGTTTGACTCCTATTATTTCTTTAAACGTATTGCACATGCCTAGTTTGTATTCCGGCCTGGTACACCCAGCATCTAAAGTCTTTGCTTACTCTGCTGCCTGCTGTTTTGAGCAGAAACACTGATGTTAGGGACCCCTGAGGACAGGGCTGATCTTAATATCTCCTGCCTTTTCCCCCAGATGCCCTCTGTTTTCCTTTTTTTTTTTTTTTCCTCCCTTTTTCTCAATTACTTTTATGAAAGGCTGATTCATTCTTATAATTAAAAAAAAAAGAAAAAGAAAAGTGAAAAGTTCCCTCCCGGCGCCCGGGCCCGCCCCTGCCGGCGGAGGGTGGCCAGGTTCTGTGGTCCTTGCAGAGATACTTTAGCTGCATTCAAGCAAACAGAAATTCAAAATTTCATTCTCTCTGCAATGCAAATGGTAGCACACTACACGTACTGCTCTCACTTGCTTTTTAATAAAAAATACATTCCTGATTATAGAAGAAATACATTCTCATTTTGAATAACATAAATATCCAAGTGTGTACATGTAGCAAATGAAAGTCTCCCTGGAATTTCACTCCCCAGAGATAACTTCTATTACGCATCTATAAATATATATTTACATAAATGGGCTTATGCAACATTGTTCCCTAACCTATTTTTTTCTTCTTTTTCTCCCAGTAATATATTATGATGTCTTTTCACAGCCCAGTGGTTGGTGCTGGGGTGTTGGAGTCAGATAGACCTAGGTTCTAATACTTGCTGTGCAGCTTAGTAGCTATGGGACTTTTCAGAGCCCCTCTGAGCCTCAGTTTCCTCATTTGTAAAGCAGTAGGGCAGACACAGTGAATCTTCCTGGTGTTGTTTTGAACCTTAATAAGGTCACGTATGATGTGCCTCCTCCAATGCTGGCTACTGTTTTGTTTTTTAATGTGTTTGGTACAGGGTCTCACTACACAGCTTGGACTTGTAGTGATCCTCCTGTTTTCAGACTCCCCAGCACTGGGATTACAGGTGTGCATCACTACGCCCCGTCTCGGTGGCCAGCTCAGCGTGGCATGAAGTACTGGGGATCGAACCCTAGTCCCTGTGCTTGCCTAAGCAGGTGCTTAGTCTGCTGAGCTATCTTGCTGGCCCCCTGCTGGCTACTTTATAGCCAAGTTTTATTATGACTCCCTCACCCTTTTTAACAGCCACATTAAATTTATAGTGTGATGTGTCACCATTTATTAACCGTTCCCCTTTTAATAGACATTGGATTGTGCCCAGCTTGCTACAGATGCCAACCCAGTGAATGCTGTACGCCCTTTCAGAAAGAGTATCTTCCTGTGAATTCCCTGCCAGGGGATCACAGGGTCCTTTGGATTCTAATCTCTGTATCCTCTTTTGCTCTAAGGAGGAAGCGAAACTGCCCTGTGGGATGAAGCATGTGTGTTATGTAGGTTTTTACTTTTTCTGTTATTGTCCTCTTCTTCCCTTTGCTCAGGAGTGTTGGGTGGCAGAAGCAGCCTGTCCCCTGGCCTGTCCCCCTCTCGGGCAGCTCCCCTTCCTCTATGATGCTGAAGCTTAGATATCTAGTTTCCCATGTACTTTGCAACCTCACCGTTCTATGATCATTCACTCAAGGGTTAGTTTTTGGACACACCTGCTTTCAAAATAACATCTGCGGCGTGGAGATAAAGTTAAAGGAATCATGCTTAAAATGGAATAAAAACCTAAACAAAGAAAGGGGGAAGGAAATGGCAAGTCTTGTTCTAGCAACTCAATTTTATAGTTCTGGAAATGTATAACTTTTGGGGTCAAAATTAATACTGAGTTTCCTAGCAGCCGCAGCATAAAAGAAAGCAGAATGGATTCTGTAGCTCATTGAAAGACCCAAATGGGCTGTGCATCTTAAGTGGTCATGGCGGGATTTCTCTCCGGAGCAAGAGAGGAGTGGTCTGCAGCCTTTAGACGGGGGATGGCTATGAACTGCTGCTTCTGGGGAGGGGCAAAGAGCAAGTTAGTGATCCCGAAAGGAATGTGACTGAGTTTTGAGTGGGAGGAGGTGGATCCCCTTGAGGTACATCTCTGGTCAGAAGAAAGGTGAGAGGGATCCTAGAGCAGGATCCAGTCCACCGTGAATGTGCCAGGGGAGGGCCAGAGGGGAACAGGTGAGAGCAGGAATGGGACAACTGTTCTCCTGGGGCAGAAGCAATCCACAGATGTTTACTGAGACCTTTAAGTGCCAGGCCTTCTGCAGACATTGGGAAGACAGTGGGCACTGAGACAGGCATATTGTCTGTCCTCATGGAGCTTACACAGGCTGGCTAATAAGGCCCGCTCTGCGGCACAGGTGCTGAAGGGCACATTCTCCTGCAGGTGGACTCTGGGGCAGGGATCCAACTGCAAGGAGCCCTCTGTCACAGCCAGCCTGGGGGACAGCAGCTGCCACAGCTGGAGGCTCTAGAGAAGTTTATGGAGATTAGCTCTGCCTCACCTCCCCAGGAAACCAGAACCAGGAAAAGGTCGGCAGCAGCTCGGGGCCCTGCTGGAGGCCAGGTACGCAGCTGGCTTCCCCATCTTGGTGACATTGCTTAGTCCTACTGGAAAGCTACGCCCCGATTTGCAGAGCTCTTGCCTAGGCCATACAGGCGGCTGTTGCTCACTCAGGGTCACACAGGATGGCCAGGCATGGCCTAGCTCTTGTCTGCCC
The DNA here is from genome assembly GCA_004027915.1 of Capromys pilorides. Taxonomy (NCBI): domain Eukaryota; kingdom Metazoa; phylum Chordata; class Mammalia; order Rodentia; family Capromyidae; genus Capromys; species Capromys pilorides. Next base: position 24,839 of record PVKN010005977.1, read on the forward strand.
AGCTGGTAGACTGCGCAGTCTTCATCCCAATGTGGGGGCTTGGCGGGGGCGGAAGGGGCTGGCTGGTGGGGGCACTGGAGAGGCTACAGTTGCAGGTCTTCAGTCCTGGGTGGCCAGCATGTCCTGCAGCAGGAGGGACAGCAAGGGCCTCTGGGGGGCCTCTCTGGCACCTTCCTCAGGAAAGCTGCTCTCAGGGTCCCCTTCTCTGTGACTGAATGTCCGCGGTTAAGTGTGGCTGTCCCTACCATGTGGCCCTCATAGCTGCATGTGGGGGAGGGAACAGGCAGGAACAGACTAGAAGCAATGGTCCCTGGGCCTCAGCTTCGCCCTCCCCCCTGTAGGGTGGTCCAGAGGAGGCTGTGAATGGGGACCCTCTTCCAGGGGTGGCAGAAAATCCAGGTGAGAGGTGTGGAGGGAGCTTCTGGGAGTGGGAGGATTCAGGGACCAGGTGGCCCTGACTAGAATTTTTTTGTGCCCTTCCTCATCAGTGTAAAGTCCCTCCCCAAAGAGGTGGGGGCTGCTGGCTGGTGGTACTCAACATCTAGACTCTTTGGTCTAGAGGTGGGGGCACGCTTTGCTTGTCTGCCTCAGCTTCTCAGGTCTTCCCCTCTTCCTGCCCTGGAGTGCTGAAGTCTCTCCTTCCACAGCTCAGCTTCAGCCTGGAGAGGAGATAATCGCCCTGGATCTTCACATTCGAGCCACTGTGGTCCACGTCCTGTGGGAGGCGCTGTGGAGTCGGTAAGGACTTGATCCTGCTCCTCCACCGTTCTGAGGACTGATGCCTCCTGGGCTGGGCAGTGCACTGAGGGCTTCTGTGTGTGTGGCTAACCCCACTCAGTAGCTTGGAGCTCACTGGCCCACACAGCCAGGGGAGAGCCAGCATTTGAGCCGAGTGTGTCTGGCTTCAAGACCTTGCTTTCCCCTTAGCTACTGTCTGTGACACTGCAGCTCTTAGAGTCTGCTCAGGTCCAGACACAATGAATCTGAGAGTTGGAAATCGAGACCGATGGTGGGACCAAGCCTCAGTGAGGGCAAGACTTTGCAGAGGCCATACTGCAAATTAGTGGCAGACTCAGGGTCGTCCCCATCCTTCCCTTGGCTGGTGCTTTGCACCCCTTCCCCCCTCCTCACATTCCCCAGCTCCAGGAGGCCGTGACAAAGTGCGGACTGAGGCATCTGGATTGGCATCTTGCTTTGCCACTGGTCAGGGGAGCTAGGTCAAGGTTCTGGTCTCCTCCCCTTAGCTCTCTATGAAGGGAGAACATCCATATTTCTCCCTCAGAGAGTTGAGGGGAGATTAAACAGGCCCCTGCAGGAAAATGCCCGTAGCAGAGTTGAGTTGGCCCAGATCCTGTTCCCGGTTGCGTCTCCCCCTGGGGCGAAGGGCCTGGATAACCATCGGCACTGGCACCGTGTGCCCTCAGCCCTGCTGTTGTCCCCACAGCGTTCAGGAGCTTCCCGACCTGGGGCTAAGTGAGGAGGTGGTGAAGGACATTGCGGCTGACATTGAGGCAGCCCTCTTTGACCTCACGTGGGGCACAAGCTGCCGCTACAAGAGCAGCTACAAGAGCAAGTATCGCAGCCTACTCTTCAACCTGCGTGACCCCAGGAACCCAGTGAGTGGGGCTTTGACCTGGGCCAGGCTCTGCCTCCAGGGCACCACATGCTGGCAGGACACTGAGGCAGAAGTACTCAGTGGTGTGTGTGGCCTCTGTCCCCTGTCCCTGTAGGACCTTTTTCTCAAAGTGGTTCATGGAAACGTCACCCCCCACGACCTGGTGCGGATGAGCTCGGTGCAGATGGCCTCCCAGGAACTGGCCCGCTGGCGGGACCAGGAGGAGAGAAAGGTGAGTGGTGTGGAGCTGGGGGTGTGGTGGCATGGTGGAGGGAGAGGGTGGCCCAAGAGTGGGAAAGAGAGCAGAGTAGGAGGCAGAGGAGAGGCAGGGAAGATGAGGCACAGAGTCAGAACTAAAGGCAGAAGGCAGGTGGGGACAGGGCCAGAGACCCTCCTGGTAGAAAAGTAGGAAAAGAGATAAGGCACGCAAGGCACTGGGGACAGGGCCTCCGCTGGAGGTGGTGCCCTTGTTTTCCTGTGGAGCCAGAGTGGGTAACAAGGCAGGAGGAGCTTAACCAGAGATGGTCCAGAGCGGTGATGGCGAACATCTCAAAGCCCTCAGTGTGGCAGACAGCCTGCTGCAGCATTTGTGCCATAGGTTTGCCACCCCTGCGCCAGGGTCTGAAGTCCAGGGTAGGAAGCCCCTGGGTGCCCCTCTCCCTTCCTCTAAGCCGCAAAATCTCAAAGCCACAGGCCTTCCTAGCGTCCGAGGCTCCCCACCCCCCAATCCCCATGCTCTGTAGTTTTGTCCCCATAGACCCTGGGTCCTATGAACTCTCGGGCACAAGGAAAGTGTGGGCCAAGCCAGCTCTGGAGAACGTTTCACCTGCTGCGTGGCGGTGGCCACCTGAGCAAGGGCTGCAGCCCCAGCACAGGGCAGGGGCCGAGGTGCTGGTCCATAAGCCACTGCTGGTCAGAACTCATAGCCAGAGTCCATGAGGTGGAACTGTTCCCTGGTGGCTGAGCTCCTGTCTAGGTGCTGTGTGGGGCTGGGGCAGGACCGGCAGGGTGATGCGTTGAGGTCAGTGCAGCGTGGAAACATTGGGCCTTTTGCTCGATAGTCATGAAGAATTTTAAGGTGATGACAGCAAAGCATTAAACCAAGCATGGGCCCTACTAAGTGCAGGGCCCTGTGGGACTGCAGGGAAGTAGGACCCCGTCCTCCACGAGTGTTAGGAAAGGAGAGGCAAGCCTTTGAGAAACATATCAGACGGGATGACATTGACCGACAGAATCAGCCAGCATTTACTGTGGGCCTCAGTCTAGGCTGGGTCTTCTGTATGTGCTACTTGTATGTATGTATGTATGTATGTATGTATGTATGTATGTATTTTGTCCTTTCTGAGACAGGGTTTCACTGTGCAGTTCAGGCTGACCTTGAACTCATTTTGTAACCCAGGCAGGCCTTGAACTCTGATGATTGTCCTGCCTCAGCCTCCCCCAAGTGTTAGGATTACAGAACTGCACCACCACACCCAGCTTTCGCTTGCTATTTAATGTAATGCTCTTAATTTAATCACCAGTGAACAGATAAACTTAGGCTTAAGGCACTGAGTGCTGGCCCAAGGCCATACTGCCTTCTTTATTAACATCCCACTGAGACTGTTAATAAAGTCTTGCTCTGGAAATTTCCTGCCTGCCTCAGCCTTCCCAGGGCACAGGGGAGGTGAGATCAGAAACAAAATTGATTTGTAGAGGAAAAAGAAGTCTAGGGAGACTGCCTGGAGGAGGCAGGTTTTGAGCTGAAGGATGAATGAGTTGAGTCCTTAGAGAGGCAGGGCTGAGGTGGCCAGCTTTCCAGGTAAGAGGAGCAGCAGAAGCAGGCAGGGAGGCAGAGAGGTGGCTGGTACAGGAGGGAGCCCAGCAGGAGGGCCTCTAGGGAGAAAGGAACTCCTGGGCCTTTAGTGCTGGCCAGAGACTGCCCTAATCCTGCTGAATTGGCCTCCCCAGGGACTGGAGATCATTGCACAGCAACAGAAGGAGCTGGGTAGCCTTCCGACCTCTAAACTGACCCACAAGGGCGAGGTAGAGATTCTTCGGGACACAGACCAGATGCTGACCCTGGAATGCCTGGTAAGTGGGGCCTGAGCTGTGCTTGGTGGGGCCCATGCCCAGGAATGCTGCTGCTCACCCCACCGACTGTGTGGCTGTGCTTGTGGTAAAGTGGAACAGTGACCCTTTATGCATGGGGACAGTTGGGTGTGGCCCAGGTCGCTCCACACCTTCTTCATGCAGTGATTTTTCCAGCTGTAAGGAAGAAACTTGGTGTAATTGGAGGGTTGGAGCTGAGCTGGGCTGGGCCAGGAATCACCCAGCACCCAGGCGAGTTGTCCTGGCTCTTGGAAGAGGGCCCAGAGTCTAGGCCTCCCCTCACCCCAGGGATGGGCTCTGCCCTTGTGTATACCCTGTGCCTTCCTGCCCTGGCTCCGTCTTGCACAAGGCCTGATAGGGAGGCTCACTAGCCTCAGAAGCCATGAATAGGACACCTAGAGCTTCTCCTCGGCTCACATCAGTCACTCTCAGAAGGCCACTCTGGCTTCATTTGGTTGTTCCCAGGGTCAGCTGCGTGTCTAGGAAAGAGGGGCATGGCACAGGCCCTGAGCCCTCATTCGTGCATTCAGTACCTATTTGTGGAGCACCTACTGGGTGATGGGCACTGGGGAAATCGCAGAGAACACGATAAGCAAAACTCCACACTTCTCACACCTACCCCCCTGCCATCCAAGCCAAGGACAACCATGCCCTGTGTGGAGCCTTGCCATGAGGGGGTGTGGCTGCTACCCAGTCCTTGAGAGGAAAGTCCTGGCACTGCCCAGTGCCAGGCTTAGTTTCCTGAATACATCGAGTGTCCCTGTAGGGAGGAGCTGGGAAGACAGAGAAGCTCTCTGCCCTAGGAGAGAGGAAGGTGGAGGAGATAGTGCAAAAAGAAAGGGAAAGGACCCAGAAACAGTCTTTACTCGCCTCGACTCCTGTCGTGTGTTCTTTTACCAATACACCTCATTCAAACCACACAGTGACATACACGTCGAGGGCTGAGCTGCTGTTTCCTCAATGAGGACCTGGAAACCATTAGCCCTGGGCCACACAGGATGTGGTATTAGAGCTGAGATTTGAGCCTGGGCCTCTGGTTCCACAGCCTGCACTGTGGTGCTGCTCTTGAGGTGGTTACAAGGTGAGGCTAGCGT
>PVKN010005978.1:0-29510 GCA_004027915.1 Capromys pilorides
AGAGAGAGAGAGAGAGAGAGAGAGAGAGAAAGGTGCACTGGAAAGTTTCCATTGAATTCACATTTGTTCCCTGAGCACTAAAGATCTTCCCTACCTCCAAGTGGTAACCAAGCCTTCTGCGTTTAGCACCCGGCCTCTAGGAGCACTTCAGATTCAAACAACAACCTTTCTCTTAGCCTTTAACGACAGTTTATCTTTGAGTTCTTTGTATAGAAGGGAAAGTACAAGGTCAGAGTATGCACAAACATCTTTGAAAAGTGTGGCCAGATTTCCCTCCATGTGTACTGCCGACTTTTACTCTCTGATTTATAGCATCAATATATGAAGAATATTGTGTTCCATCATGTCACCAATAGAGAATACTGTCTCATTAAACAAATTAAAAAATTAAAAAACTTTCCAGGCTGATGTGGTTTGAGGAACCCTGTACTACACAAGGGAAAAATCCGTGTTATTATACTGGTGGAACATGAGCCCCCTGGGTATGTTCGTCTCTTATGTGGGGAGTAGGAGAGAATCTCTCACATCATTTGACTTCCAAGTTCTAACACTAGTGTTTTATTCCACTTTGACCTCTTGCAGTGATCTTCTTGGCATCTTACAGCACCTTGGAAATTGATATGATGTTAATTTTATTCAGTAAAGTGAGGAGATTTTTGTTACTTGGATAAAGAGGCTTTGCGTGGACACCCCTTTTTGTTAAGTGAGCAGGGAGAAATTTCAGGACTCAGTGTTAGACACCAAATCCCACTCAGAGAAAACCACTATTTCCCTCCTGGAACCTGGTAATGAAAATACTTGTATTGCATAAGATTATTTAGAGACATGGAACCAGTGGGATCAAGGATGCGGATGTAAATACAGACGAGGGTATGGATGCTGGTGTCCACGTAGACATAGAAAAGGAGCACCCTTGTGAGACAGAAGCTGAGGCAATGGATGGGGAGGAGCGCCCCCCTCTGCCCTCTGGGAGCTGAAAACTCGGAGCTGCTGGTGGCATAAGGCCATCTGAGTCCGTAAGGCTCTGAGTCATGGGAGGACACCACCCCACATCTGTCCCTGTTGAAATGTTGGTTTCATATTTGAAACCAATGTTCAAACACTGGAACCAGCAAACCCAGGGCCAACGCGGGATGAGGTGGCAAGCCCAGCTCACACCGGAGGGAATTTGTCTCCCTCAACCTTTTTTTTCTACATGAGCCCTGAATGGGCTTCACGACTCCTGCCCACGCTAATGAGGGTTCATCTTTTGCATTCACTCTACCAACCCAAATGTAGCTCTCTTTCCAAAATACTCCCAGGGACGCATCTTGAAATGTTTTACAATATATCCAGGCATCCTCTAACTCTGCCAGTTTGACACATAAACATTGCAATAATAATCTGAAAATTCCAGCACACGGCAGGAGTCTGCCTAGTGACTTCTCCCATGATAAGAATAGTGCGCCCTCTGTCAAAGCCAAAGCAGAGACTGCCCAGAGGGCTCAGAGCAGCCTTCGGCCAGCAATCACTCCCAGAAGGGAAAAGCACCACTGGGAACTAAATTCACCCTTGATCTGTCCAGAGAGGACTTGGTGTTTTAAAGGAAGGGAGGGGAATGGAGCTGAGTAGAGTCAGAGAAATGAAAAATTTGGAAAAAAAAAAAAAAAAAAGAGTGCAGGAGAGGGCGGTCCATGTAAAAACCATCTGGATTTGTCCTTACCAAAGTTCATCTGCTATCCCAGGGATGCTGGGTGACAGGGCCCCGTCCTTGTGTGCTAGCCAGAACAAATCATATGTCCTGTGGGTGACCCTGAACTCCTTAGGAAGGTCCTCTAAGGGGCGCTAAGGTCACCCTGGCAGTGCAGTCGTGATGTCTTCAGGACCAATTGCTCTTCGTTCATGTCTTTCCAGATAAGGACTTAGGTCCAGTTAAGCCCTGAGCTCAGAGGAGCCTGATTGGCTTTCAAGGTCACCCTGTGAAAAAGCAGGCCCCGGGCCCTCTCCTGGTTGCCACCAGGTGGTAGCATTTTATTGGCAGGAAGCCTCCACTCACAGAAAGTATTGGTCCACCCGCCCAAGAGTCACCACATTTAGAAAACGGGCCACTTAAGCCCCTGAGATAAAATAATAAGGAGAATCCTCCTTTCCCTTGTTCTCACGAACGTGACATACAGCAAAGCCTGTTTCTCCCCCAGACGATCCATAATTCAAGCAGAAATGCTGCCTACTTCCTCATTAGCTAAACTGTATTCAAGGCAAAAAGCAGCTTCTGGTGGCAGGAAGTAAGATGGAAAAAATGAACACAACTTGAAAACTCCAGCCTCTGGAGTGCGGTTCGCCGTCTGGGAATTGTTATTAGGACAGGAGTAAGGGCGCGGCGTCCGCGTGTCACCCTGCTAGCTTCTATCAGCCACACGTGGTCGTTAATCAGCCCCACCAGTGCTGGAGCTCGCAATAATTCAAAAATGACAAGTGTGACCCCAGCTGAGAAGACGAGGCTGCGACAGATACTCAGCCTACAACTTCTCTGGAAAGTGAGGCCTGTTTTCCTCCAGCCCTGTCGTTTTTATGTGTAATCCTGCACACAGTATCTATAATACATACTGTACTCAGTGGGCAAAATCAACGTAGTCAGTTCCTTGTGTGAAATTCCTGCATTTGGGTGCTTTTCAAAACTTAATCCCCCCTTTCCTCACTGGAAATTAATACCAGTTCGTGTGATAAGAGCAATTTCCTTTTTTTCCCCTCTCATAGAGCTTTATCTCTAATAGCTTTTGTTAAACTTAGGGAGCAAAGAGCTATTTTTAAATAAATGGTCAAAGTAAAACTGCAGTAAAATGAGGGGCTCAGTGACAGACCAACAGATTCTTAGAGAAAATGACTGTGTCCAACATTTGTTAGTGAAGATCAAGATCACCTCTCCCTTTGTTTGTTCTGATGCTTGAATAAGTACCCCTCTGTCAGTAACTTAAAATAAAATAGTGCTCTCCTACACACATTACCCTAGTTATTTTTAATAACTTCCCATTTACTTGCAGTTTCAAAATTATTTTTATTTCACTGTTTTTCCAGCTCCCTCCTTCCAAAGAAGCTTGAATTATTGGATAAAGATGCAAACTGTTTCTAAAGAATATGAATTGACCCAAATAATTGAGTGAGAACTTGATGTTAATGGGAAAAGGGATCTATCAGGAGGCAGGAGCAATAGGAGGAGGTAAATAGCATGTAATTACTCATGTCTTCCACTCACACTTGCTCTGTGTTTGTTATAAATTTCCAATTTGTGGCAAAGTGATTTCAAATTAAAGCTAATTATCAACTACACATCAACGCTTTTGTTGCAGCAAGTATAAAAACATCCCCATGTCGAAGCGCTATACTGGGGAAAAATCTATAAGAAGTGAGACCCACATTCTCACCCTCTGAGGCCTGCTTCTTCTCTAGAGGCAGAAAATGGACCCAGAATTCATAGAGGGCGGCACCAGAATACAAGATGACAAACTCAGTGACTTGGGGGTGTTTTCTCATAGTTCTGGAGTCCAGAAATCCACCATCAAGGGCTCAGCTGGCTGGTCGGGCTTCCAGCCCCTGGACGGAGGGCTCTTGCCTTGCATCTTCCAAACCTCAAAAACTTGGATCATCCTTGGAGACCACTGGCCTGCAGCTGAGTCTCTTCCCTGTGTGCCACCACCTTTCCATGCTGCTCATCTCTGAATAACTGAGATCCCTTGTCTTCTTATAAGGTCATGGTGGGTTCCAGTCCCACCAGAATCTCATATGACCCCATCCTAATTTATTTAAAGTTACTAAGATCCTCTTTCCATGCCAGCTCATCTCCTGGTGTTCATGAGTTTTGGGGGTCCCTACTGAACTTTCTGGAAATGGTTTCAAAGGGTGGCACAGAAGGAAGAGGAGATCCTAAGTTGAACTGAGATCCCCATATGCCTAAAGCAAAATGAAGCAGAATCCTGATGCTGGGCATCATGGGAAACAGGGCCATGAGGCCTTTTCCCATCTCCACCCCACCTTCTGCCCCTCAAACACTTGCTCTCCACCCCAGCCCAAGACTACCTGTTCAGCTTACTTCAGACTTCTCATTTTTTCTGGAGCACAGGCTGGGTGATCACTTATGCTTTTGCAAATTTTTATGAGGCGTGCAATTGTCTCCATATTTCCCACTAAGGAATCAAGCTGGGACAATGGAGACTAATTGTATATTTATGCAAGCCAAGCATGGAGGCCTGTGACTGTGATCCCAGTATTCTGGGCATCTGAGACAGAAGGATTACAAATTTGAGCCTGGCCTGGGAAATTTACCAATTTAACTAAACCGCAGTTTATTTTTTAAAAAATCCAAGTCATATAGCTCAGCTTGAAGGCCCTGGATTCGATCTCTAGAATTTGAGGAGATTAAGAGTTAGAAGGCTTAGCTAAGAAGGTTCTAGATACTCTTTTGCTGGGGACAGCTGGCAGGAATGGAGAAAGGCAGATAGAAAGAAAGCTGGTGGGCAACTCTGCATAACTGTGGGACAAGGGGCATGCTTCCTGCCCTGTGGGGCTGAGGGCACAGCTGGATTATCTATCTCGAAGGATGCTCAAAGGAGCTCAGTCTGCAGAGGAAACAGGCACTGGCAAAAGGGGACCCTAGGCACCTTGCCAAACACGAACTGCCCTGGAGTCAGAGCTGCTAGTAAGAGCAGACATGCTCTTCTCAGGAATTGCCCGAGTGGGGACAATTCCAGACACTGCACTGTAAGGAACCCTGGAAATGCCCCTGAGGAGAGAGTCCTTATGTGGACAGGAGCCAGGCCCGGGACCTTCCAGAGTTCTGGGAGAACTGCACCTACTCCAGCTAGCTGAAACTGCCCCTTGGTTGCCTCAGTCACCTTATGTGGTGATGGGCCAGGAGCAGGGGGAATGAGAGCACAGTGGTGCAGACGGCCTGGTGGTGCAGACGGTCACACGTGCCTGTGCCGGCGCCAGCACACATCCCCACAGCTTATGAGCAAGCTTCTTGCTCTGGCATGTCCACCCCAAGGGCCACGCTACTAGTGCCCCAGAGACCCCACCTGCTCAGAGCTGAGCACTCTGAATACAGCGGTTCTCTGGGAAGGGCATCAGCAGCGTGGCTGTGTGTGACCTCGTTCTAGAGCTCCTGCCCAGGGGTCACCCACTTGAGCACTCTGCTGTGCAGGTGTCTAAGAAGGAGACTGAAATACTCGGAAGCAGCTCTAAGTGAGCCAAGAAAGAAGACCCGGCACTGGCTAAGAGCCATCCTGTTGTTGCTTTACCTTTCTTCCATGTCCCTCCCAAATGTCTTGCACCAACCCAAGTTACCCCAGATACCCAGTGGTCACTTTAGGCCACATTTCCTGTGTTTGTAGCAGGTGTCTGTCCCAGCCCCACACCAGGTGGCTCCTTGGCTCTCTGGATGACTGCTGCCTGTCGCAGCCTGCTTCAGTCAGGTTCTGAAGGAGGCCTGGCCCATCCATGGCCACCCAGAGAGTGCAATCCTACTCAGGTGTGAGTCTGCCTGTTGGTTCCTACCTCAGCGATTTGTGGCGTCTATTCAGCAGGCCAGCCTACACACTGTTCCCCCTTATGCCACAGCCCAAGGCCCCACAAACCACTGTGTAATGGCGTATTTCGACCTGTCCATGAGTCCTATCCCCAGTAGAGCAGGCTGAACTGGGACACTAAGAGCTGTTAGCACCAGCCTTTGAGCTAGGAAAGACTCATTCCAAAGCAATTTTATGACAATAATTCACAAATACATACTTGAGAGTGGCTTACAGTCTCTCCCCAGATATCTCCTCTGTTTTGGAAAGAGAAAGATGATAAGATCAGCTTGAGGATAGAGAAGGGAGACCCAGTGGAAGTGGATTTCAGCGATACCCTGTCTCGGTGGAGGCGAGTCTAGGGTACACATGCCACAGTGGGCACACAGGGCCCTATCTGTTGGCACCACAGCCATTGCCCGAGTATCACCCCAGCAGCTGAGAGCAGAAACTTAATGTGCTTTTATGGAATCCAGGTGGAAGGACCAGGGGAAATGCAAGGGACAGAAGTTGATCAAAAAGACCTTGGCTACCAAGCAATGGAGAGTCATCTAGAGGTGTTAGCTATGGATTCGGATGACAGGAAAGATAATATGGACTTGAGTCAAAAGATGTTTCAAAGCATTCATAAAATGAATGGATTGTCAAAATTTGAATAGAAGCTCCTTGAGGCCAGGCAAATTCTTAGTGGCCTAAAGCAATGCCCAACACTTCACAAGAAGGTACTCAGCAAGTGTTTTTGAAAGGTCAAGAAATGCATGAATTTCAATATCAGACAAAGAACAAAGTGCATAAGATTAGAACGCTAGGGCAGTACCTGAAGGAACACTTGTGACGGGGCCTCAGTTTCTGAGTCTACGCTTCTGCTATGACTAACTTCCTTGGAGGAAGAGAAAATAGTGGCTTAGGGAGAGAAGAGGAAGCCAAATGAAGTGGTATAGGCATGCAGCTACGCTGGGCAGGGGAATGTCAAGTCCGATTGGTCTTTCTGCTAATTTCACGTGGTAGGTGACAATGGAAAGGACAATGGAAAGCTGCCTGCCTAGTGAGTAAATACCCCAAAGGCAAAAACCATGGGTTATCATTTCACCAGAAATAAGACCTGTAGTTAAGGGGGAGTCTTCACAACTCTGTTACTGGCTCAACACACACACACACACACACACACACACACACACACACACACGAAATAAAAAGAGATAGGCTGAGAAAAAAAGGAAAAGAGAAACGAAAGGAAATAAGAGTGAGAGGAGGGGAACTGATCAAATTTCCCTGAAACTCTGTCTTCTACACCCAATTGCCTCAATAACGATGAACACTTCTTTCAATGGAGATTTTGATTGCGTAACTTTTAGCAATTACAATATGCCAGAAAGTAACATCATTCAAAAGCTAATTATCTACTGCATTTGCTGAAAAGTCACAAAACAGGAGAAACGCCTTCACTGACCTCTTCCCCACACGACCCCAGCACTGAGGCCCTCCAGATGTACCCATGGTTGCCCAAATCCCTGATTCCATGCTGCAGAACACGTGCTCACGGAGCACTGAGTAGGACCTCACTTTCCCAGGATGCAGAGAAAGAAGTAAGAAGTGAAAGAACGGGGGTCCAGGCATAAGACAAAACAGAGAAGTCTAAGTACCAATTCCCTCTTTCACACCCCAGCTTGGCAGAATTGGGCATTTCCTTCTTTCCTCTAAATCCCCATGTGCCTATCTGCTACACAAAAATAGGGAGGGACAGCTTCCAGGGGAAGATTTGCACATACGGCCAATAAGGCCTTGACACTTGAGCAAAGTGCAAACCCTCAGCCCCTGGCAGCAGTTGCTGGAGGTGGCATAATGCAGGGTACACACAGAGAGGAGACAGTGAATGAGCAGTGTTGTGAGGTCCAGGAAGAATGATTTCATACACTTGATGGGTTCCATTTTGTCCCCCAAAATACGTCAAGGCCATAGTTCTCAGTATTTGTAAATGTGACCTTATCTACAGATAGGGTCTTTGCCAGTGGAACCAAGTCAAACTGAAATTATTGGGATAAAATGCAAACCATATTAATGTCATCCAAGAAGCCACATGTGAGACCCCAAAGACATGTGCCAGAGAGGGAAGGACAAGGAAGGTGAAGAGCTCCATCCACAAGTCAAGAAATGTCAAGGGTTCTTAGGAAATCTCAGGAGACAAAAGTCACAGAACAGAGTCTCTCAAACTCACCAGAGACAGTGTAGACCTGCTGGATTCTGCCCTTTAGAACTCAGAAAATAGTATCTATAATTTAATAGCAAACAATCTGCAAAACTTTATTGTAGCATCCCTAGAAATCTAATCTATTTGTTGTACTAGTCTATTTTTCCCTGTTATAATGACTTACCCCAGGCTGACTGCCTTTCTAAAGAGAGAAGACTCCCTGAGCTCACACTTCTGGAGGTTTGAAAACATGGTGCTAATCTCAGCTCAGGACTGGGAGGGACCCTCTGGGCTACTCCCCATCATGGTGAGGGTGTACCTGTAAGAGAGAGCACACATCTCCAAACAGGAAGCCAGACAACGATGGGTCCCACAGTCTCTTCCAAGCCTTGTTTCCCTCCATGTTTAAAGACTTCTCAGCAGGCCCTGCCTTTTGAAGATACTGCTTCTCAGTATCCCTCACTGAAGACCGTGCTCCCAATAGAGCAGTGCTTGGAGGCAAACTACATCCTGACCAAAGAAGGCAACAGAGCATTCCACACGACGGCATTCATTTCACTGGGCTCAGTGTCCTCTGCTTCCATGCCATCCAGGGAACGTCTCCTATTGTTGAATTTTCTTGGGTCCCTGTCTCAGGGTATTATTTACTATTGGGCTGACCCTGGGCCCAGAGACAGGGCCAGTTTCAGCATTTCTCCATGACCTCTCTGCTCCAACCACTCTCTAGGAAGTCTGGAAAATAGCTTCAAAATGTAAATGTGACTATGGGTCCACCCATTACCCATAATGGGTTTTCTCATGTCTTTAAAGACAAAATCTCCCTTCAGTCTGTGTGGTTGGCCTGCTTCTTCTCATCCTTGGTGCATATGCTCTCCTGTTGGATTGTCACACTGTGCTCATACAAGAAAACACGGAGCAATTAAGACAGTGAAGGGCCAGGTACTCTATGAGGTGAACCTGACCCCACCTCCACCTCCCTATGGCCAGTGTCTACCACCCTTTGAGTCAAGCATCACATTCTTGCATGACACCAAGTCAGATTTCCACTTGCAGAATTTTTAAGTTACAGACACTTGTCCTTCATCTAATTTTTCCCAATTTGTATGTGTATATCTATGTTATTACTAGATCCTTGAGACCCTACTAGACTATAAATCCTAATAAGATAGGAATAGTCACTTTACTTAGAATTGCTACCATGATAGATAGCATAGTACCTGCCATGTAAAAAGAGCTCAGTATTTTTGGGCAGCTGGGTAGGTAGAGGAATGAATGGAAAGATGGATGGTGGATGGATGTCTTAAATAAAAGTGAAGGGCCACTTCTTAGTTCAGGGAATTTTAAACACCCTGATGTTGAGCCTGACAGCTTGCTTGCCTTGCTCTTCCATGCTTTGTGGTTTGTACTGGCACGAAGTCCCTGCATCCCCTATGGCCCTGTCCATCTTCTTGACTTCCATCTATGTGCTGAGCTTCAGATCCATTGACTTCTTTACCTCTGATAACCTCACTCTCAAGAAGACTCCGGGCTGTGACCTTGTGAAATTAATTCAGACCAGCTTCCCTACATATGCACATCTGGTTTTGACAGTCGTTTGCACATATTTAATCCTCATAACTGCAAAACTATAGACTACTATCCTTTTCTGTAATTATGTGAGGTCACCTAGGAAAAAATAAAAAAAAAATCTATCTCAGAGCACCCAAGTAACTTCCCTGAGATTAAAAAGAAATGAAGCTAAAAATTCAAATTTTTAATTAAATCCAATGTTGTTGCCTCTTGATCATGGTCCATGTAATTTTTTTACATCAACTCAGGCTATTTCTCATTGTTCTCCGGGCCATCACACACTGAGGAACATGCTCATTCATTCCTATTCTGAGTCTAAGCTTTTGTTTATTGCAGTATGCAATTAAATTCTCAGCTTCTCCTACTAAAAGAAAAATGGGATGAAGTGGTGAAGAGATGGGAGCCACTAGGCTGAGGCAGCCTTCCTCAAGGAAGCTTGAGGACTCCAAGTGAAATGCTATGACACGGTGTTCACCTTGGAAGAAAGTAATCAGAAACTTACCAGGGTTAAGCAGTCAGTACAAATCTACTCCAGATGAACAGATTATAACATTCTAAGTGATTTTACACAGGATGGAGAGAAATGTTATGAAATTAAAATTAATGAGAATGAGCCTGACATTCATGTGTTCGTTTAGGAAGAAAATGGCACTTCCTTCTGGAGAAAGGAGGAGGGAGGGAGAGAGGGCATAGCTTTGACAGCTTCCTTCCGGAGGCTGCAGCCTGCGTGCAGCTGGTTTCCGGAGCTCTTCCTTTATAAAATCACACTTGTCTTAGCTCTAGTCCAACTCCGTTCTTTCGCTGAGGCTCAGCATCCCAGACCTCAGATTTCTTTTTTTCCCCCCTAGGAATCTCTTTCCTGGAATGCCAGCCTTCAGTTAAAGCACAAGACATGCTAGGGTGTGGCACACGTGAGCAGGCAGGCAGCGAGGGCGCCGAGTGGACGGCATCTGCATTCTGGCTCTGTCTCAGTGAGCCTCTCACAGATTCTCCAATCTTCACTGCTTTGCTTCTACAGTGACGAGAGGACCTCTCTACCTCTGGACTCACTGACAAGAGCGATGCAGTCTAACGTGCTAGGACAGTGCCTGGCTGACCGTAGTGCGCCTCTCAGCCGGAGGTCTGGATGCAAGCAGTGAAAGATGATTCCGGAAGCTTCTAGAGGAAAAGGGTGTTTTAAAAGGGCACTTTCGCAATCAGTGGGTTGAAGAGTTATGTGGACTCCCATATTTATTGCTCCATGATTCACTATAGTGAAGAATGGAACCACGCTAAATGTCCGTTGATAGATGAACGGACAAGGTTACAGCATTAGGTTCATAGACATATAATGAAAGACCATTCATTCTTTAAAAATGGAACTGTACCATTTACTGTGACATTTGTTAACCTAGACGGCCTTATATTAAGATAAATCAGTCAGGCACAGAGAGACAAATACTATATGAGCTCACTCACATATGGAATCTCAAAAGTAGTTCTCATACACTGAGAGGGTATAATGGCTGAAATTGTCATGAGGAAGGGAGGTTCGATACAGGACTCCCCAACAAAAATGGATAATTACACTCTGGGACTTAAGAATAAGATCAAAGGGTCAACTTGCAGCAGTATAACTATAGCGCTTGGTGGTATAGATATGAAAATGTAGAAACTGCAGTGAAGTGTTCAAACAACAAAAAATGGTAACTGTGTAATCTAATGCATTTGCTAATGAGCTCCATTTCATCATGCCTTAATGTATGTCTACTTCAAGACAACTGGTACACAATAGACACATACAGTTCTGCCGGCAAAAAATACATGATAAAGGAAGACTATTGGGAGCACATTAAACTCTTTTCTATATCTTCATCCATGTCCCAAATAAAGCCTGACGCCTGGTCGTCTCAGTTACTTTTATTGAGACAAAATGCTCAACACCTAAAGACAAACAATGAGAGGTTTATTGTGCACATAGTTTATGAAGGTTTCTATCCATAACCAGGTGGCTCCCAGGCAGGTTGGTTTGGCAGAGAGATCACAAAGGAGAACAGCTCATGCAGTGCGAGACACAACAAGAGCAAAGAACAAGCCACCTTCTGCCCCTTATATTGCATGCCCACCCCTCACCGTAGGGCAGGTGTGCCACTCCCACATACAACCCCAGCACTGCACCATAAACCAGTCACCAACTTTAGATTCAGCCATGTCCTAAATGCTGGACTCCTATGACAACATGAGGCTTTTGGGGACACAAACCAAATACTGGTGTTGGCAAAAAATTAGAGGACACTGTCTCTGCAGCCACCAGCAGGTCACTTCTGCCGCTTACTTGGTCTCCAGTCGCTTTTGGTTTCTTTTCTTTTCTTTTGTTTTTAAAATTTATTGCTCTTGTGCTAGACCCTAGGGCCCTGGCACTGAGCTGTAGCACCAGCCCTTTTTGATTTTTATTTGAAAATACACTCCCAGTAAGTCGCTAAGGTTCCCAAACTGTGCTAGAACTTGAAGTCCTATTTCTGGTACCCTAAATGCAGAGATTATAAGTACAGGGCGCAATACTTGACTTCCAGTAGAGTTTCAAAAACTTAAGGAGAACAGGACCAGAGGGGCAGCTCTAAAATCTTTCCCTCTGGCTTTGGGCAGGAGACACCCAGATGCCCTATGCATCTTACTCATCTGAACCCACAGAGAAACTCACTCTGCAGTGAAGCGGTGGGGCTCAGTGCATTCTCGTGCTTCTTTGTGTGCTTCCTCTCTGCCTGTCTTCCCCCACCCCACCAGGCCTGCAACTTACAAGACAGGAACAACTTTCTTGTGACAGAGCCCAGAACAGGGAGTCAAAGGACATTTAGTCAGCAGCTGGAGAAAGAAGATAGGAGTATGAGTGGGAAACAAAGTGGACTCCACCCTCTCTCCCATCAGAGATGGGAGGATCAGAGCCAAGAACCCACGAGAGACCAAGGCAGAGGAGACAAAAAGGAAAAGCAGCTCTGTGCAAAGATGGAGGACAGGAAAGGGCTGGTGAACAGGGCCACACATCCTTGCCTTATCTACTGAAAAGGTATCACCAGCTTGCCTGCTCAGCCCTCCTGTGAAGAAGCCACAAACCTGTGTGACCCTCACTGACCCATGGAGGAAGGCACTACACAGAGAGAAACAAAAGCATCATTCATTACCAGTGCAGGACTGGAGGATGCCCACACCCACAGATGCCCCCATCCCTGCATACCCCCCCCCCCATGTAACTATGCCAGGGCCGAGGCACAAGAATACTGGAAGACCCAGCCAGCTCATGGCACTGGTCCTGTCAAGCCAGTAAAAAGAGCCTGGGATCTGACTTCAGTCAAGTTGGAGTCTGCTGTTTGATATCTACAAAGTTGAAGAATGCAGCTTGCCCCAGGGAGATAGAGTGTTTCGGAGCCAGCAATAATCCTGAGACCCAAGTCCCCTGGGAAGTTGCATGAACTCCAGAAAAAGCTTTTGAACCCATCCATCTCTTTTGGGACCTTGAGGGTCACAAGACCAAACACCAAAGCCAGGTGAGAGAGTGAAATGCCCATTACCTAGACAAGCACAGTCAGGAATATGTTCTTCCTGTGCCAACAGAGACAGCCACCTCTCCAAGAGTGCTCCTGTTGCGGAACAGGTGCATCTGCCTATTACAATCAAAGGAAGCCACTGGGAAGGAGGAGGGCAACCCGTGATTTTGCATAGGATTGTTAACCCCTTGCTACCTGCTTATTCTCTAGAAAATGGAATTAGCACTGCCATCTCCCAGAGTTCCCAGACCCATCAATTGAGATGGTTCAGGCAAAGTCTCTTAAATACAGTAGTTCATGATAAATTGAACAACAAAAATAAAGATAAGAGAACTAAAGTCTACTTTTCATTAGAAAATGTTTTAAGAAGATGCTGGGAAGTTGGATGTTAATGTGGGTCTCAGGAGTGGGTATGTAGATTAGAGTGGCAGCGGGATCTGGAAGAGGTTGTGCATGACGCTACACCCAGAGTTCCAGGAGCGGGAGGAAGGAGAAGCACTCGTTCATGCCCGGCATGGACAACTTACCAGTTTAGCAAGATTCTACCTCAAAAATTAAAAAATAAAAATGAAAAAGAGATTGGGATTTAGCTCAGTGCAGAAGACATGAGTTCAATCTCCAGTGTAAAAAAACAACAACAAAAAAAGTAGACATAGAAACAGAGACAGAGAGAGAAAGAGGGAGAGAGAGAAAGGGACAGGGAGGAGAGAGGGGAAGGGAGAGGGAAAGAGAGAGAGAGAGAGAGAGAGAGAGAGAGAGCATGCAGTGTAGAAGCAGCCAGCCATGACTTCCAGTGCTCCACCCTACCACTCCTTAAGGTGCTTAGAATCTTTTGTGGAGCAGAATAATCATTATATAGATGCTACTCTTACAATTGCCCCCTTGATAGGATGTATTCCTAGTCCAGTTTGAGCTCCAGTATCACTTAGAAATAAACATGATATTTAGACACCCCTCAGAGTCTTTGCATATAGATGAAATATTTGAGTGTATTGCACAGGTTTTATTTCTCTGATGTAGTGGTTTCTACGTGTTAATTCTAAGGTGTGTAAGTGTAAGCCTTGATTTCCTAGGAGACTGTTTTCTGATACTGGAAAATGCAGACAACATTCATAAAATATTAAGATAGCCAATCACTGACATGCAACTGCATTGTTGTTCAGTAAGTCTTAGTAAATTTACTCTAGATGCCAAGTACCAAACTGGGCCTGGGTGTTGGGGAGACAAATCATTTTTGGCTATGTCAGTCTGTGACTCATATCTGGAAACCTACCTATTTTTAGAAAAGTTCATTATAGACGTTTCAGCCATCCAAAAACTTGGCTTTGAACAGAAACAATTTTAATTTAAAATATTGTGGAGGTTTGTTTTTTTTTTTTTCCCTTTGAAAAATGAGTTCCAGTTCGACATCAAATCTCTCTGCCCTTTTAGAGATGGAATTAAGGTTGAATTAAGTTTGTCAAATGTCGGTGTCTCTTTCCTCCTGCGGTGACTTAATTTTCTTTTCATTCCTGGCATTATTACAAGATCAGCTGACATTTGCCTGCCTCATGTCCCTAAGGTATGGTTTAAATGAGGAGAAAATGAATCTGATTGTCCTGGCCCATTCCTTGAGCTCACCCACACATCTACTGCAACGTTCTTTGAAAAACATAACCCAGTGGTATAGTCTGTCAAGAGAATAAGTTGGATGATTTTAAGGGTAGGTAATACACTGTTCAAATAAATGATTAATGGAAAAGTTCCATGCTCCTTTTGAGGCTCTTTTTCAAAATTATGTGTCAATTTATTTACAGGAAAGTGCTTTCTATTCGTGAGAGACCAAACAGCACATTTGGAATGCAAGACAATCGAATAATGAAAAGGTGAGATTCAGAACTGAACTTGGACTCCAGTCCTTAATGGAAAAGAATCTCGAACATTGAGAAGGAAATTAAGTTCTTCTAGCCTATTAAGAATGAGCTGATAACCTAAGGTACGATGGTACTGCTGCGCTTGACAATAGCCTAGAACTCTGATCACCTACCTCTGTCTGTCACCTTGAACAAATCACTTCTGTCCTTTCTGAGCTGCCATTTTCTTTTGTTTTTTTCTAATTCCCTCTAAACAAATTCGTTGGAATATGAAGAAGGTGCTTCAAATCTCAGCCCCCAAAGTCCCCCAGCAGAACTAAGCAAAACACGCAACTTTCCATTTCGCACCTGACACTCAGACTGGAATCTATCATTTCTTCCCAGCTCTGCCCCCTCATGGGTAGTGTTGAGTACACAAACAAATGTGCTTTGGCAAGTCGAGTTGTTTTTTCAGCTGAAATGGTAGAGGTTCAATTAGCTTAGCAGTTTGCAGAGAAGATTCACTCAAAACACTGGAAAGCAAACATTGGCAAAGTGGAAAGCTATTTCCTCTCTTGACTTGGAGGCTTTTAAACACTGAAAATCAACAGGAAAAAAAATGAGCTATCGTATGACTTCTTGGTCCAACTGAGGTAGAAATGATCTTGAATTGAATAAATTCGCGTAGAATTGAAGTGTTTCCCACCAAGAGTAGGTACCACACGTTTTTGTCTACCACGGATCACAGTTCTAGGCTCTGAGTTTCCCCACAGTATCATTGCTCCTTCTTTTTTGGGTCGTGGGGCAAGGGTCTACTAGATCGGACTCGTAGTGATCTGCCTTTTTACTGCCTCCCCTCTCAACAGCTGGGATTATAGGTGTGTGCCACCATGCCCAATCTCAATTGCTGTCTCAGCAAGCCCCAGAGGTGGGGGCCAGCATGGCAGGCCTGAGGATCAAACCCCTGGGCCCTGCACCTGCTTGCAGGCACTTTAATCTACTGAGCTATTTGGCCAGCCCACTCCTTCTATTTAATGTTTGTCTCATCCCTCCTGCCTTTATATTAAATAATTTATTCCAGTTTTTCTCCAATTTTTTAAACCATGAATCAACTCCATCTGAAATATTTTTCTCGGATCCTAAAATAGAAAAGAATGCAGTATCAATGCTTAGGTGGAAAGTGGGAATTGAAAGTTGTGGTTTCAAAGCCCAGGGGCTAATGAACAGATGCAGCCACTAGGGTGTGGCCAGGCTGAAGTCCTAGAAATCTGGATTTCAGCCCTACTTTCAAAGCACTTAAAAGTCCCTGGGCATCTTCAGGTTTTGACCTGTGTAATAAGAATGAAATATTTTCCAAATTGAAGTGAGATGCATTGTCTTAATTGTTGGACCCCTAATTATTGCTCATTTTCTTTCCCATTCTGTGGTCAGATGATAGACATGGGTACTGGAAGGATACCAACAGAAAAAGAAAAAATCCAAAGAGGCATGGTCTTGCTTCTCCTTGGTGGTCTGTTGATCTTTCTAAGATTTGCATGACTGGTCTCCCTGTCCTTACAATATACGAGTCCCACTACTTTCAGCTGCTGTGAGGCTGCTCTTCCCAGCCCCAGCAGGAGTGATGCAAGCTATCATCCTTGGACTGGCTCAGGTTCCCTCTGTGCCTGCCAAGGGCTTGCCTGGGCTGAAGGCTAAACACCTCCTCAATGTTCCCTCCCATGCGCCTACCTCTCGCACTGCAGTGGCTCTCTTGGGAGCTGCCCCTCATTTCCAGCACTTGTTCCCACGTGGCCCAAGCAAATAACCTCAAACTGGGTGACTTACAAAATAAATTTGCATCTCCAAGGTTAAGTATGACAGAGCCTGGCTCTTGCTTCTCCCCGATTTGGGGCCAGCAGGTATCTTCCACTATGTCCACGTCACTGAGCACTGTCGTCATAGGACCTTTCCATTTGTCCATATATCTTTCCTTGTTGTAAGAACACCCAGCACTGGACTGATGGCTCACCTGGACAACCCAGATAATCTTATCTCAATATCATTATTGTGCCATTAAAGATATTTTCCCCCAAAGGGAAAAATATCCTCACTCTCATAAATTCTGGAGATTGAGATATGTTCATACACTTAGGGGGACACCATTTACCCTACTCTGGTTCTCTTCTTCCACCGTCTCTCCTCAGGTCCCTTTTCTGGACCTGTTGCTCTCTCTGCTAAAATGAAGGCTACCATTACCCAAATTGGACAAAAACAAAAACAGGCAGTTCAACTGAGATGGGGCAATGTGCGCTCTGGCAACTGTGACAGTTGATTTGTATTATCAACTCAACTGGCTTCAGAGCTGCTCAGGGAGTCCTAAGACATACTTGTGGATGTGTCTGGGTAGTTCATGGACACATGCTCTCAAAGACTAAATCTTATCCCAGTCCCATGCCTTTGGAGCACTGTTCCCCTTCTCTGTTTCACAGCTGCTGTGAATGAGTAGCTGTACTTCGGGATGTCCTTCACCGTGACGCTCCTGCTGTGGAGGCAGCTGACCCTGACTGAACCCTCTGATGCCATGAACCTTTCCTCCTTCAATTCATGTGTATCAGGCATTGCTAACCAGCAACAGGAAAGCTGGTTAGTAAAGTAGACAGGGACACTTGCAGACAGCTATGGTTCTCACTTGTGATCACAGCACTCACTTTTACAAGAGTTATGTCTTATAAAAACTCTAACTAGGGCCAGTGGGATAGCTCAGTGGACTAAGTGTCTGCTTAGGCAAGCACAGGGAGCAGGGTTAGATCTCCCATGTGGTTCTGCACCAGCCCACCCTGGGGTGTGCTGAGCCAGGCACAGACACTGGGTGTGGTGGCACATGCCTGTAATACCACCACTGCGGAGGCTGAAAACAGAAGGATCACTATGAGCCCAAGCTGTATAGTGAGACTCTGAGCCAGATAAGTAAGTAAAAAATAAGAATAAAATAAAAAGTAAAAATTCTAACTATTTTTGAGATGGTAACTCGATGAAGAGAGAAACGAGCA
Organism: Capromys pilorides; assembly: GCA_004027915.1. Classification (NCBI taxonomy): domain Eukaryota; kingdom Metazoa; phylum Chordata; class Mammalia; order Rodentia; family Capromyidae; genus Capromys; species Capromys pilorides. The sequence goes on from PVKN010005978.1 coordinate 17,680, forward strand.
GCTCTGGAAAGTCAGCTTTCCTATTTGTGACTCAAGAAATGCTCCTTAAACACAAAGATGGAGGGGGACTGGGGAAAACTATCCCTAAAAATGTCACAGGGCCATAAGTAAATATGCAGCAACAATTTAAATGAGATGAGGTGTATTTGGTTCACAATTGTGGAAGATTCTGCTGATGGTTGTCTGGTTCCATTGCTGCACATCATGGGAAAAAGAAGAGTTTTCCATCTTGTTGTGACCCGGGAGCAGAGCACTGCCAGAGGGGGACAGTGCCATAGAGGAAGGGGACGGGGACCAGGTGCAGTCCCCACAGACATGGTTCGAGGACCCACCCAGTTATGCCCAGAAGTGTGTGCTACTAATTCCCAAGCTAACAAAGTCAGCAATCAAGTTTAATGATCATGGTCCCTGTTACAGGTTTCCTGAAAGAATCGCTACTTCTCTGTAGGTGGACAAAGCATGCTAGAGCAAGAGCTAGACTCAAAATGAGGAGGACCAGATGTGGTCCCGTTCTCAGTTCTAGCTTTCGCATCTGGAGCAAGGGAACCCATTCCTGTCCTGCTGTTCCCAGCGTGTGTCATTATCACTGGTCACTGGAGTCTGAGGTCAATTGCTCTTCCTGCAAGTAAACCGTAGGAAGAGGACGGACTGAAGAGGCAAGGCTCACCATGACTGCGTTTGCACAATATCTTGACACTTGAACCCTCCTTCCTGTCTCCCTACTCAGGAAAGTCTGCAGAGCCCATGGGATAAAGAGGAACAGGGAAGCTGAGCTGCCATATTTGAAACCAGGCCAGGAACCACAGCAACTTCTCTCTGCATGCCATTTCCTGGCCCTTGCACGCATTCCAGGGAGCGAACATTGTCAACACACAGTGAGGTACAATTAGAACACGTGTTGTAGTGTGTGAGTGTCTTCCCTTTCTCATCACAGAGAGTACTCAGTGATCACCCTGCTAATCTCGGCAGGTGTGTAAGGTTAGTAATCACTCATCCAAGGCGCTATACCCCCTCTAAAGGAACTGGGTTCAGAGGAGGTTACCTGTAAATAGGAGATTCACTTCTGAGTGAACATGCACTGTCAGCATTACCCTCATCAAAAATTAAAGTTCACTGAATATATGTTCAATTCCAATCCTTATGCACCGCCACTCTCAATGTCTTTATCTCTCTCACATCAAATATACACATTTTGCATGGGTCCATTGTTAATTCATTGTTATTCATTGTGTATATAAGTAATGAATACAGTCAATCTGCAACGACAACCCAGAATCAATGATTTTACGTGTCAGTGATTTCCATATCCTACGGTGTGGTTCACCTGGGCTCTTGTGACCACCTCCTACACAATTCCCCTTATTGACATTGTGTGTGAATCAGAGTCCCACAGCACGCAGGCAGTAGCTTTCCGCCATGTCAGTGTGATCAAAATATTCTCTTGATGTAATAGGAGAGGCTTTCTCTATATAGAAAACAAACTCGAAACTCACCCTTGCTTAGGAGATTCTTCTTCATTCAACCCTCAGTCACTTGACCGTGTCACTTCTCATCTTCTCTCTACTCTCAAATCATGGGTATCTGAATGCGCTCCCTGTTGCTACGACCCAGTACTGAAGGTGAGTACTCTAAAAGGAAAAGAGGCTTATTTTTAACTCATCATTTTGGAGGTTGCCTATCAAAGATTAGACAGCCACATCTGTTGAGGGCTTTGCACTGAGCCATAACAGAGAATGCATCACCTGGTGTCAAGGTATGAAAGAGAGATTGAAGACAGAAAGAAGCAAGAGGCTCCATCAGCATGCGGAGGAGAAGGCAGACATGCACAGAGCCCGGTGGTTTCCATTCCTTAGAGCTTCGACTCCACCCACAGCCCTGACCCATGGGACCTCACGGTAGCGAGCCGACCGAGCTTCGACCAGCAGCCAGGCAAAGCTGGAGGGGAACAAACTTGGTGGATCTGGACCCAAACTCCCTTAGGTTCTAATGGCATAACTTCACCAAAGTGCAGAGATCACTGCTATACAAAATGATAAAGACAAGGAGTAAGATGCAATCTCAGATCCCGAGCCACCCAGAAATATATAGGAGACACTACCATGGAAGAAAATGGGAATCATGCATATGAAACCTCTGAACTGGTAGCATCTGAGATAGACAAACAAGTGCAGAAATGTATAGAGCAACTCAGATCAGAGATAGCATCTGAATTAAAAAAAGAAATGCATGAAAGTGGAGAAACAACGGCAGAAGTGTATAGAGAAAACCAGAGCAGAAATAATCTCTGAAGAAAAAAAAGACATCTCTAATAGCATGTAAAGTAGAGGAACAGCTGCTGAAAGGTAAGGACAAGAGCAGAGCAGAAATAATCTCTGAACTAGAGAGAGAAAGGATAGCTATAATGAAAGGCTTAAGTAATATTAAAGAAGACTGATTAAAAAAAATTAGAGGAGAATAGAAAAATGATGGATTCCCTGACTGAGCAATATAAGAAAGAACTAGATCGCATGAAACAGTAGCAAAGAGATATACAAGAAAATAAAATCTCAATCACAAGCTGGCAAAACCATATGATGAATCAAAGTGAAGATAGAATTTCAGATCTTGAAGACACACTCACAGCTAGTGAAAAGGTAAGAAAGAATGTCTTAAAAACAACAAGGATGCAGGAAAAAATAATTCAACATCTGCAAGATGATGCAAGAAAGAATAACATGATATTATTAGGAATCAATGAGAAAGAAGGAGTCAATACAAATGATATAAGAAGAATATGGGAAGAAGTAAGAACAGAAAACTTCCCAAATATGAGAAAACAATCAGATATTCAGGTAACTGAAGCATACAGAATGCCAAATGACATCAACCTGACTAAAAACACATCAAGACATATGATAATCAAGATCCCAGAAATCCAGCAGAAGAATAGCATACTAAAAGCTGCTAGAGAAAAGAAACAGATCACATTTAAAGGAAAACCCATCAGAATAATGGAGATTTCTCTTCACAAACCATGAAATCAAGAAAAGCATGGAGCAGAGTGCTTCAAGACCTCCATGAAAACAAATTTCAGCCCAGACTGCTATACCTGGCAAAAATCTCTTTCAAGTATGAGGGAGAAGTGAAATACTTCCATGACAAGGAACAACTAAAGAATTTCATGACGTCAAAGCCAACACTACACAGAATACTAAAAAACATTTTAGAGAGGGACCAAAATGACTCAAACTCAACAAATGAGACCAGAAAGATCCCACCAAATAGGGCAACCAATTAAACACAGAAGTGTTCCAGGCAATTCTGAGGCCTCTGAAGTCCGAGAGCCTGTGCTCAGTGACAGCGAAACACACAGCTGGATCCTGAGCAGTCCGTCCTATTCATTGCCTTTGTTCCTCTGCACCTTCTTCAGCCTGGATCCCGTTTCCCCTCTTCTCTGTCACAGACCCACATGGAATAAAGACGGCATCGAGCCGGAGCCAGGCGAGACATCTCAGCACTACGCATCTCACCATGCACATGTGTAAGCAAGGACAAGCTCATGTCGTGGGGTTGAGCTTTTCACTTTGCAGCACTGCTGAGGTCATGGGTCACTGCGTCCTATGAGCACGGGCCTATTGTGGCGATGAAACAGGCATCACGTGGGCGTGTCTCGTGCACAACCCAGCTCTATTTTTTTTTTCTTTTTGTATGTATTTAGTACAGAGTCTCATTATACAGCTCAGACTTGTAATGATCCTCCTATCTTCAGCCTCCCCTGTGCTAGGATTACAGGCATGCGCCATTACACAAGTCTCTGGCTCAAATTTTTAGAGACTGCAATATGACACATATGACTATAGTCGTCCCTGTATTAATTACTATCGGTCCCAGGATGGGAGCTGCGACAGCTTCCTCGAGAGCTGTCCTCACGGTGCCTTCTTTGCTCCGTATGTGCTCCTTCTTGGCCCATAAGATAATACAGAGGCTCAATTTCTAATCACGTGTGGTTACCAGATCAGGAAAGTGTATTTATTTAGCTTTCCTGCCTGGAACTCTAGTGGCAACTTCCAATCAACAGATCGCTCCACTTACCTATTATCCTTTCTGAAAGGATACATCACAAACACAACAAACGTCTATCACACGCATGTTGTGTTGTAACGTACTGTGAGTATAGAGGCAAAAAAGAATGAACAGCTGCTGCCCTCCAATACAAGCAGCCTTCAATAACCAGCGACTCTTATTACTCATTTATTTCTTATTTTATTTATAGATCCACTAATTATTATTGTGCATCCATGAGTGCAGGTAATTACTGTGAATTTTCAACTTTAAAGAAGTTCGGATTGTTCTGTATTGCTTCCGGGTTTTAAAACATTGGCACCAAATTGAGGGGAAAAAATTAAAGCTTTGTGTGAGTCAGACAAAAAAAAAAAAAAAATACCAAGGGCCAAGATTTCACATGCTGCTTTGTGGCTTGCATTGAAATGATCTGTGCGAATTTTATCTCCCCTTTTAGATTATGAATTCATTTGCGATGGGATCAGTCGACTCAACGCGGTGTCTCCCAGGTATTCCGCCTGTGCTTTCAAGTAGGAAGTGTCTATAAATCTTTAGGAAATGACTGGCAAGATGCATTCTTTGTATTGAAAGAATTACAAAGTGACCACGAATGCAAGAGATAAAATGCATTCACAGGTAATGATTTCATGTTAATAACAGTGGTGAAGGTAACAATGACACCTGTCCATTACTGAATCCCTGTTATGCGTGAGACATTGTGCAAAAGCTAGAGTCACGATGTGTGATTAATCATCCCTGAGACTGCAGAGCGGGGCAGCCCAAGTGACACTTCTCTGAGCATCTCTAAATGTTCTTGTCTTCTGGTCACTTGTCCGGAAAATGTAAATTTAAGATGTCCTAAACCTCATTTTCCACAAAAGAGAGAAACTATCACTGGAATAAGTCTCCAAATCTCCATCGATTGTGATGGAGGCTTCATTTCCTACTTAAGTTCTTTCTGCTGTCCTCCCTGCCCTGGGTTCTGGCGCACGCTCGCTCTCTCTCTCTCTCTCTCTCTCTCTCTCTCTCTCTCTCTCTCTCTCTCAAATATTCAGTCAGCACCTTTCCTTCATCATCCAAAGCAAGCCCAAAATCAATGCTTTCAGACATTTGGGATTAACAAGTCTCTATTTTATTGAATACACTTAAAAATGCGATTCCCAACGTTTTGAATTGTTTTTGTTTTTTTTTTTTGTTTTTTTTTTTTTTTTTTTTCTAAAATTCCTGCACTGCACAGTACTGGAAACGTCTCCCTGGCCCCCTCTCTGTTTCTACTCTCCTTCCACTCAGGGGCTCCAGGACACTTTCCCAGGACAATTAAAGGAATCTAGGCTCTGGTGTCCTGGCTCATCATTTCCACTGCTGTTCCCAGCATCACAGAGAGAAGTCGCTAAGGAACTTCTCATGTGTGCCATGATCCACAAATTCAGCCCTGGTCCTGTTAAAATCACAGTGACCAAATCCACAGAAATAACAAAGGTGACCCCAGCATGAGGATGGGCCCCCAAAAGATCCTAAATAACTAAAGCACTCCTAGGCCACAAGATAGAGATAGCTACAAGTCTCACATGATCTGATGTCAAGATATGTCATACAGTTAGTGTAATCTAAACAGCATTGTACTGGAAACTTTACCAATGTATGGACCAATGAGACAGAGTAAAATTAAGAAATAAATCCATACTTTAAAAAAAAATCCTGAATTTCAACAAAAGCACCAAAAACTTTCAGTGAAGAACAATTTTGCTTCTCTAACAAATAGTGATAGGATAACTGCACTTCTGCTTGAAGAATAATAAATATAGGCTGTTGTATCATATATAAAAACCAGCACAAAGTGGCTTAAAAATTTAAGCATAAGATCTAACACTGTAAACACATAAGAAGAAAGCAGAGAGTAGATCTCCAAGACCTTGATCGGGGCAATGACATTTTAAATACTATCCCAAAAGTGCAGGAAACAAAATTGAGAATAAACAAATGAAACTTTATCAAACTAAAATGATTCTAGGCAGCAAATACAAAAATAAAGGATACAGACATAACTCAAGCAAAAATGAAAATATTTGTAAACCCTACAAGTTTCTTAGACATAATCACTTCTTGGGATGATCAATTTTGTGTGTGGGTGTTGCTAAATGTGTTCCTAGTTTTCTGTCCAAACACAAATCTAAATGTTACTTAAGATTAACATTGCAGTCACTAGACTTTGAGAAAGCAAAATACCTTGTATATTATTGATAGGCCTCATTCAATCAGTTGGGGACAGTAGGAGACTTCCCCCAGTGAAGAAGAAAATTTTCCTGGGTGTTGTATTTGGATTTAGGAGTGCAATTTTAACTCTTCCTTGAATTTTGGACTTGTGAGCTCACAGTTGTATAAGCCAAGCTCTTAGAGAACAAATCTCTTTATATGCTCGTGTGTGTGGGTTTCCTATTGTTTCTGATTCTCTGAAAATTGTTGACTAATGCTCTCTTACAGCCTTGCTTTGTTTCCTGGGCAATGTCCCAGGTGAGAAGGCATTATCACCTTTCATCCTCAAGTGGAGATGTTAGCAAACACAGCCTGACCAAGTTTAAAGGTACTTTACCAACCCCTGAGAAGACGCAGCAAGCTACAGGGACTTGGCTAGTAGAGGACACTTTCCTTTTCAGGTGGATTTCGATGCTGCCTTCATGGATTCCTTTATGAAGTGGACTAAATGGAAATTCAAGGAACCAGTGTGACCTTTTGATAGAATTAGCTCCTGGGTGCTCTGCACTCACCAGTGGGTTAGGATCCTTAATATGGAACTAAGCCAGTGATGGAGGGACAGAGTTCCTGGTAGGGAGAATTTGGCCCCCTTCTCTCTGTCTGGGGTATATCTTTTGTCCATCTGCCCTTCTGTCATGAGATGACACAGCAGAAAGACCCTTGACAGATGCATCTTCCACCCCATCTCAGAATTTCCAGCCTCCAGGACCGGGAGTCAAATCTCTGGCATTTTGATACAGGTGCACAAAATAGACTGAGATAGTTGTCAGTGACACTTGGTGCTTTAATACCCTTTGTGTCCTAAGGCCCCTAACGCTGGCCCTACTTTGATGAAATGAAACAAAGGGCCTCCTCTGTGCAAGGACCAAGGTGAAGACAAAGGCCTAATTCATGATTTGCAGCCCTTTTTGCATATTAACTTGCAAAACACATCAAGTTGAAGGTCTCTTGCAAGAGTTGGACTGTTTTCTCTTACACTTCCAGAAGTCTGAATGTGGATGTGCTGCTGTGTATTGTCATTAAGATTCTGCCGAGCAGGAGCTGCCTAGGTATGGAGAGACTTCGCCCAAATTTGGTGACCCAGAAAGGCTCCCACCTGGAAAAACCTGACTGAAAGCCCCCAGCTCGGGTCCCTTCCTAGAGACTCTGTTTCCTTGAGCCTGGCCCTGCTGTTACCTGTCCACAGGGTGTTCAGACACCCTGTGCTCCCCCATCCCTCCCTCCAGCATTTTGCATAGAATGACCATCGGCCTCCAGTGTGCCCCTTCCATAGAATGTCCTGCCCACTGATCATGCAAATGTGTTTGGAAGGCTGCCTCCTCAGAAAAGCCCCCAAGGAAGCTAGATCTGGTCAGGCCTGCTGGACAACACTCCCAGCAGCCTGTGTGGGTGGATTCCCATGTCTGGCATTCCCTCCTGGACATCTCTTTCCACTGGACTCTTCAGGGAACCTGAACTGGTACCTGTGACCTGCAGCTTCTGGTCCCGGTCTACACTCAGTACTGACTACTTCTTGTTGCTCTTACTGGAGCCTTTAACTGCACACACTATGCAAGGCAGGATGATGGCTCCCCAGGGACGCACTCAACCTATGCCCTGAATCCTGGAATTGCTTAGCCTGCGTGGCCAAGAAAGACCTTCAGATACAAGTAAGTTGAAAATCATGAGACAGACAAGCCTGGATTATGTGGGTGACACCAAAGTAATCAACATGGAAAAGGAGAAAGTAAGAATCACAAGGGATACAGTCAAGGAAAGATAATGTAATGGCTTTGAGGGTGGACAAAGAGATCACCAGTGAAGAACCCCAGGGGCCTCTGCAAGTTAGAATAGTAAGGAAATCTATCTCCTGAGAGCCTGCAGAAGAAGCAGAGCTCTACCGACACTGCGATTGGAGCCCAGAGTGACTTGTGCTGCACTTCTGGTCCCCAGGACTGTGAAGCCATCAGTCTGCATCACTTTAAGCCATGAGGTTCGTGGTAATGCCTTACAGTGGCAGTAGAGTGTGAATACAGTGTCTTGCTTCTTCCTGAAATAGAGCTTCTTTGCCCATCACGGGGCAGCTCTGCTATATGAGCAGGGATCTTGCCTCGTCAGCTTCTCAGTTCATTCACAGAGTAAACACAAAAGGGTTATTTTTACACCTTTTCAATTGACTGAATGCATAATTGAATTACTAAGTCTACGAAATTGGGCCTTCTGGACTGTTTTTCTTTGCTCAACTTTTTCAAAATATACTCTTTGAATGTTTTATGAAAATATACTTAGAGACAATTATTATCAATGACCTTTTGCTAAGTGAGGACTTCCCTCCTGAAAGAGAACTTAACAGAGCTTCAAGAGCCTCCCGCTTGTCCTCTTCTTGGCCCTGTCCACTCAGGGGAAGCTACCCCTGCTGCAAACCCTACCATAGTGTGCTTTTTTCCATATATTCCATGCATCTCGGGAAGAGATCAAGTATGTGTTCCAAAACTGCAAAGAATGAAAAGCAAGTTGTCTTGAAATGGTTCTCTGCTGGCTCTTTCCAGAAGCAACTATGGCTAACAATTTACTGTGAATACACGCTGCAATGTCTATTTGTCTATGTCAGTCTGAATCTTTTGGCTGTTGGTCCATTTTCTGCAGCAGGAATATTATTCAATTAGCTGTTTGCCTAATTTCTGTGCTAACCTAGCAGGCCCAAGCTCTACATTCGAGGAGCCAGCATGCACATTGCAGTTCTCATGCAAAGACTCACACAATAGTTAGGGTGATCGCATTGCTCTCAATGGCCTCCGCTTCTGGCTTCCTAAAACCCACCACCATCTGACTCACCTACTCTACGATACAAAGAAAATGGTCTGGATACAGCTGGAAGAAAGTCTTTCAGAAAGCCTAGGAGAAATACCTCCATGGAGGTAGAGTTGGAACTCAGCTGCCGAAAATCTACCTTCTGCTTGAACCTGAGGAAGCACAGGCACATGGCTCAGGAGTAAGCGAGTGCATCAGATGTCAGAAAGCAACTGCACGGCCGAGCTGTGTGCTTTCTGGAAAGGCCAGGTGCAAGCAGAAGCCTCTCTGGGACTGCAGCACTGCAAATGTCCCAGCTCCGTCGCAGCTGAGTGCAGGCAAACCCAGTAGGGTGGGATTCTGCGGGCCTCACCATGTGAGGGAGCCTCAGTCACCCTCTGTGCTGAAGCCTTCCAGTTGCCACCAGCGCCACACCTTCTGGGTCCAGAAAGGTGCTGGAAGGCAAAGAGAGCAGAGCACAGATTTTATTTATTCCTGAAATATGTGACTCAGAGAAAATGACCTTGATTTTTCATTCTTTCTACTGGACATTTTTCTGTGAATTTTAAAAATCTCTTTATTCATTTACTTATTTATTGATTTACTTATTTATGGTCTTTCTTTAGCATTTCCTTTTTTTGGTGTCAAGAATCAAACTCAGGGTCTCGTGCCTGCCAGGCAAATGCTGTGCCTTTGTTATTGATAGTGCATAACAGACACCTTTCAGGGGTTTGAGACACAGACAGCACTACCTTATAATTTTTAATTCTTTTACCTCCCCTCTTGCCATTCCCCTCTTGCTCCCTCATCCTTTACCATATGTCTACAAAGTCCACCTTTTTGTGTGTTATCCTCTGTCCTCTATTTTCCTTTTTATGAATAGCACTGGAGACCATACTATTAAGTGAATAGACACAGAAAATTAGAGAGAGAAAAAAAAACATAGATTTCTCAGTCTTGGCAAGATGATCCACAGCTTCTGTAGCTCCTGAAAGCCTTGTGGCCCAGGTAAGGACACCCACTCACATATTCTCACAGTGCGCACATAGGATGCAAAACCCATGGCTTATGTGCAGGGGTCAGATTAAATGTACAACACATGCAATGCACCTACACCAAGATAGATGGCAGCAATGAGTGTCCACGCATGTCCCCCTGAAGCAGCAGAGCCCAGAGCCCAGCTGCTTCTCGCATGAGGCAGCTTCTAGCAAGGTCTGTACACATGGCCTTTATTGCCCTAAGTTTTCAGGAAACACAGAGAATAGCTGCTCTGTCATCTTCAATCCAGCCTTTACTCCCAACTCTGCCCAATTAATTGTTGACCAAGCCCCCCAGGTCTGCCTTCATGGTGTCCCTAAACCGGCTCCTCCGCTCCTTGCCCTGGATCAAGTCAGGCCCTCCTAACCCCGCATATTTAAGCCTATGCTTCTCAGTTGTGATCAATTTCAACCCCTTGCCCTGAGTCTATTCAGCAGTATCCAGGGGCAACCTTGTTGCTGTGGCTGGAAATTGCTACTGGAGAATGTGCAAGGCATGACTGCAAGCTGTAGGGGGCATTTAAAAGATGCATGATCATGCATCCACCTCACAATTATATCCCTTGCTTTGAGCACGTGTGCCTCATCCTTCTTGATGCTTCTGATGTGGCATGCACAGCTGCTCTTATAGCTGCCTGTACTTGCATCAGCATGGCTCCTTGGAGGTCCAGATAGACTCAGCGTTTACCTTTCATGGTCATTTCCACTTTGGAGAAGAGCCAGAAGGCACATGGCACCAGATCCCATGAGTGAGGCAGATGAGGGTCTGCAGTGCGGTTTATAGGCACAACATTCCACGGTAGGCACTAGCAGCAGTTGCTGTGTGTATTTGGACACGTCGGCAAGAGTGTCAAGAACAATGAGACAAGATTGCTCAAAGTGAGAGGGAGGGGCTGGGAAGACAGCTCAGTTAAATAAGTGCTTGCCTGAAAAGCTGAAAAGTGCAAGGTCCTCAGTTTGATGCCTAGCACCACAAAAAAAAAAAAAAAAAAAAAAGGTGACAGGGAATATTCTGAGAATTCATGGCAATATGCTTTTATTGTAATAAACTTTTTAATTATTCATCATATATTTTGGTCACATCTCACAGATGCTGCTAAACATTCCACAATGAAAAAGTGGAACGCTTCCTCCCAACTGAACATTCTCTGGCCCAAATGGTCCTCAGTCCAATACCAAGAAAGGCTAGTCCAGTCTGAGTCTCCTTCTCACTGAATTTTCTTCCCCTGCCAAATAGGCCAATATTCCTATTTTTTTCTCTTCTAACCTACGTAACTCACAGTGACTCTGCTCCCTACAATAGCAAGCCCAAAAACATAACCTTACATTGATTTCCCATGGAAAAGAAGATTAAAGTTAAAAATCACTTTCTTCAGTGACAAAGATGCACCAAGGACTGTCCTAGGTATTCAATATGCATTAACCCACTCTGTCCACAGAACAGTTCTATTAGAGTCAAGCTTAGGGGTGTTAAGATCTCATATTTGTCATGTCTTTCTTTTTTAATTTTTATTTTTATAGAGCTTAAGATTGGTAAAGCACATTAGAAATGACAAAGAATTTCACTAAATAAGATGATAGGAAAGATTGTTATATCACATATAGTTGTATTCAAATTAATTTTTCAGATTACCAGATATAAGTATGCAAAATTGATAAAAAAAAAAAAAGGAAGAAAAAAAGTTAAGCAAGAACTGTTCCTTTCAATAGACCAGTAGAAATCAGCTGTAC
>PVKN010005979.1:0-29525 GCA_004027915.1 Capromys pilorides
TAAGTTCTGCTCATGTTAACTTTTCAAACATTGTAATATAAACATAAGTAGTACAAGATGTGTTTCACCACCTTTTGCCCCCATTATGAATTAATATTCTGTGAAATTAAGAATGCATGTGCAATAAAAAGGGGAGAGTTTGGTGAAAAACACAAGATTGTCTAGTTGAGTTTTTCAACAAAAATGATGGCTTTCCATTTATAATTAAATATTTAAAACATCTGAGAGATATTTAAAGAAAAACTTTGAGTATTTGGCTTAATACTTCCATTCACTAAAGTTTACAGACATTACAAAAGGATATGAAACTAAACTTTGTGTAGTGATTTATACTGAGAGGTGAAGAGCCAGGTCTTCCTTCACAAGCCCACCTGGTGTGATTTTTGGTATTCAGGGGCAAGTGTGGCATAGTTTTCTGAGTTCTTAATTATGAAAACATTGCACATAGGGAAGGTTTAGGTGGGAGAAAGATAAAATCTATATACCATCTTTTCTAGACCAGAAATTTTTAAATTTATTTTTAAGGACTGGTAAGTTAACCAACACAGCTTAACTGCGGGCTCATTTATGTTCACCCATTCTTTGTTCCCAAACCAAATGTCTCTTAAGTAACATTTCTAAAAATATAGCTTCACATTCCTCTTAGCATAAGAGCTGTCTACAAGGATCTTATTTATGCAGATCTATGCTGCTTACCTAACTTTCTGAAGTAGTTCTTCCATTCACTTACATTGTAGCATTATTCTTGGATGTACTGAGCATTTTCAAGAAGTTTTGTTCTTTAATTTCTCAGTAGATACTAGAACTCCGTGAAGTTAGCTAGCTAAATCTGTGGCTGGAATTTGCACCTCAGTTTTCATGGACATCATACTCTTCAAGCAAACTGTATTTCATTCTGAAACTAAGAATAAAAGTGTCTTTCTTTTTGAATTCTGTTACATACAGTTAGTTTTTGGTCCTTACTGCACAGATTTCTCTGGTGTAGAGCTGGCCAGAAGCAGCTTTTCCTATGGAATGTTCGGAAGGCACAGGAAAGGAAGTGTTTCTGAACTGTGGCAAGTACTTTTTTGTGCTTCTTTTAAGGAACCCTGGCCCAAGGTATTGGGAAATGGAAGAAAAAAAGATGGCGTTTGTCCTCTAAATTTCAGTTGTGATACATCTAAGCTTCGAAATTACATGGCCCTACAGTAGGTACTATACTTTAGATTATTGCTTGTGATCTTTGTCTTGGCTAAATAAAATGAGTTAGGTGAAATAATGACTAGTTCTAAACTAGTTATGATTTTTGAGTGAATGAATTATTGAGCTACTTTAGGAATTTATAGGAGAAGGACTTACTGTCTCATACAGAATTTGAATGTTCTAACCTCAGACTTTGGAAGGTTCTGAAATGATTCGTACTCCTAAAAAGATAAACTCTAGGCAGGAAAGTAAACAGAAAACTTATTGATTCATTCTGGTGTGACAATAATTTGAGTAATCTAGAGTATCATTTTGCTTTATTGTAGAAACATGGCAGAGTACTAAGACAGTAACTGGACCAGTCTTTTCTGTGTGTTCAAATTGTATCCAGTCCTACGGCCCCTTCATGCTTCTTTGTTGTCCCTTATTTTTTCTCTGCTAGAACACTTCATTGGGTATTTCAGGCTTCAGTTAAATTTTCATTTAGTTTTTTTTTTTTAATTTGAATATTTAAAATTTTATTTTGCAGAGTAAAAGTAGCAGAAACAAGATAGAAAAAGAGTAACAAGCAAGAGTACGTATAGTACAGAATTTCAAAACAACAAAAATTTAACAGTGGTTGTATTACACTTTTTCATCATCAAATCTGTTTAGATTAATAGATATAGGTATGTAAGATTGGCCAGATAATTAAGCATTAACACTTTCAATAAACTTTAATTCTTTTTTAACTCTTCCAAATGCATTTTGTATTTAAGTCACTCTTCTAAAAAAATTTATAGAGATTGAGGGTGCAGAAAATGCAAGGTCCTCAGTTTGATTCCTGGTTCTTCATGCTTCTTGTTGTGCCTTATTTTTTCTCTGCTAGAACATTTCATTGGGTATTTCAGGCTTCAGTTAAATTTTCATTTAGTTTTGTTTTGTTTTGAGCAAAGTAACCTGTTGAATCTGTTCCGTCCCCTATTATATTTCCTGAAAATTTCTTGTATGTAAAATTCATGGTAGCCTCCGTAAGGAGGCATGGTTCGTAGAATTGAAGACTAATCCTATATAAGACATAACTTGGAAATGTAGAACATTTTATAAACAACAAAATTAGAAGAAACTAAGTTGTAAGAATACAAGTACAGTGGTACCTCAGTTCACGAACTTAATTTTTAATTTTTTCTGCAATTTTGGAAAAGATGGCCACAGACAGGTTTGTTACCCAGTGTGGAGTTTACAAACAAAAACAAACTTTTGCTAAACACTTGTGTTTACAAATCAAATGTATAGTCTAACCCCAGTTTGACTTTGGAAAGTTCAAAAGTGTTAGTGTACCAAGTTACCACTTAAAGTGCATTATGAGTTTTACCATGAAAGACCTTCCCAAAGAGAAATGAGCGTTAAGGATAGAAGATGATCCTTAAAGATGTTGCCAGTATTTAACTAGTGTTAAACATGTAAAACTGACTATACCAAAAGTTGAAATAACTTAACCAGGTGACCTACAGAAAATGAAATTATCATTCTGGATCAAATAACGGTTTGTCAAAAAGAAAACCCAAATAATGGTTTGTCTTATAAATTATGATCTTTAATTGAGAGGCATTTTTGATATATTTTAGGATTTTTAGGTAATTTAGTAGACGTACTAGGCTTATAAAGGTTAAAAGGTAAAAGTGAGGCTTTGGCGAGATAGTTCATCAAGGTGAGCTGGCCAGAATCCTGACATTGTGGCTCAGGCCTGTTTTCCCAGTGCTGAGGAAGCTGAAAGCAGGAGGATCAATGTAAGTGAGCTGCATAGTGAGACCGTGCAACAACCACAGACATTTATTTTATTTTTTTCTTTTTGTGGCAGGCTCAACCTTGCCCTGGAAGCGGGGCTGGCGCACCATATGGTGCCAAGGATCCAACCATGGTCCCTGCAGTTGCCTAAGCTTGCCTAAGTAGCGGTTTGGACAGTTGAGCTTCTTACCAGTCCTACAAATTTTCTTTTTCCCTTTTCTTTTTTTTTGTAAAGGAAGCTTTGTGAAAAAGGTGTAAGTCCATAAAATCTACTGTGTGAACAGTTCTAAAGGACAGGTGTGCCCTTTTTTTCCTTTCACATATTTTGAGAAAGTGCAGTTTGTTAGAAAAAAGATGTGTGAAACAAGTGAACTGTGAATTTTGACTCTGCTTTGAATAGAATAGCTGAGTCAGTCTAGAAGCTTAACCAATAACTGCATATTTGATATTAAGAAATTGTCAGTTTTCTAAGTTTAGAAAATAGGCATGTGTATATTCTCAAAAACCTTACTTTTGGAGATACATACTGAAATATTTACAGATAATGATATCATATTTGGGACCAACTTTAAAATAATCCATAGGTAAAGACTGCGCATTACAGAAGAGGCAGACTTGGCCCATGCATGGAGCTCTGGCTGCACAGCCATTGTGTGTTTGCCATCAGCATGACTTTCTGTCCTTTGACTTGGCCCATGCATGGAGCTCTGGCTGCACAGCCATTGTGTGTTTGTCATCAGCATGACTTTCTGTCCTTTGACTTGTTCTCTAGTCCCATCTTAGCTGCTGTCAGCGTCACGATTGATATTGTAATTTGTGGGTTTGAGCTCAGTGTTCATGGCACAGAGAAGGCCTTCTAGATTCCTCAGTTTGATGCTATTTCATGATTTTTTCTCACCATTTATGATTATTAACATCTGTACTTTCGTATTAAAACCTAAGATTATTGAGCCACAGTTCCTGTGTATTGTGTCCCCAGCACCTAATTGGTGATAAATAATTGCTTAAATATTTATTGAATAGAAGTGAGGAAGAACAAGAGAGTCTACTAATTTCTCTTAGTTCACTGAAAAGAAAGGTTTGGGCTAATATTGTCTGGACAGTTGTATGTTGATATCTCATACTCCGAGTTGCTAAAGATAATGCGTAATGTTATTAACCGTTGTTACTCTCCTATTATCTTATTTTGAAATTTTATTTTTTCTCTTTAAAAAAGATCATGTTAGCCTGTAGAAAATGTACAAGGCAAAAGTACTTTTCATTATGCAGTTTTAGAACGTTTGTAAAAAAATTTTTTTGAAGGGAAAGTGCTTTTTTTCTGAAGTAAATACAATACATACTCTAGCCGGAGAGATAGCTCAAGGGCACAAGTGCGTGCCTGGCAAGTGCAAAGTCCTGAGTTCGATCCCCGGTTCTGCAAAAAAAAAAAAAACAAACAAACAAACATAGTCTATATTTTTGAGTTTAAAAGTGTCCTCAATCCCTGATAATATGGTGATATTCCACTAGTCATATAAAAGGAACTGCTATAGTTCATATATTTAAAACAACAGAAAAGATAATATTTCTTATAGAAACCAACAATGACATATAACTCAATATTAAAATTTACTATATGTAGTATCACAAAAGCAGTTATTGGTACTATATTTTACTGTATTGAGGTGAATTGGATTAAAAGCCAATGGTAGTGTAAAGTTTTAATGAATCTTTATGTAGTATGTTCAGCCAAAGCAGTTTGGCCAATAAGAAACTATGAAAAGCGACAGTTGAAAAGGATTCTCACTGGGGCAGATAGTTTGGTGAAAAGTGAAATCAAAGGACACAGGTTGAACCCAGGGCCTTTGTACAGTACTACCTTACTCACATTTAATGTTTATTTTGATACAGTGTCTTGATATGTTGACTAGACTGGGCTGAAGTTTACGTTCCTCCTGCCTCATTTCCCCAGAGTGCTGGGATTATAGTGCCACTATGTTTTATAATCTCCAGTAATACAGTAATGTTTTACTAGTCCTATAAAAGGAACTGCTGAAGTTCATAGATAATAAATTTGTGTTCACCAGCCCTATGCTCTTTTTAACTATACTGTACATGAAATATGTTCCCAATAGATACCTCTTGTGAGCTATGAGTTACCAGAGTAATAGATTTACATTTTGAATAGTAGGATGAAAATCTGCCTTTGACCCAAACTTTCTGGCTTGTGTTTGTTAAGGAAAAAATTACATTGGAAACTTTTTATTCTTGTAATAATATTTGGTGTTCTGTGCTGTCACTGGGATATAGTAATATCAAAGCTCCCCACTTTAGTTATGCACTGATAGTTGACACTTTCAGACTTGTTAACTACTTGCTGTGTCTATTAATTTATTTTATTTATTTATTTTTATTGTGGAACTGGAAATTGAACTGAGGCACTTGCGCTTGCCAGGCAAGTGCTTATTCTACTGAGCTATCTCCCTAGCCCCTTTGCTGTGTACTTTTGGTGACAACTCCACTTTCATCCTATATTGCTGCTGTGTTACACACAAAATACTTTATAGACACTTTTGGGTGGGGTTTTCCATTTTTCATTACAGTCAGTTTAAGCAACATTATAGAATAACAACCATATGACAACTTTCTACTGGAAATTTCTTTAATTCCAAACCCTCGCATAACAATCGTGTTTACTTGCTGGTGATTAATAGTAGTGTTTCTGTACTGTGCTGTTCTTGTAAGTATTGCACTGGTGGAGGGGGTGGTGGGGGTGGTGGTGGTGGTGGTGGTGTATGTGGCATATCTCAGTGGCACAAGTGTTTGCCTGGCAAGCACAAGATCAATCTCTGATAGCAGTAAAAACAAAAACCACCCAAAGGTTCTGTGGAGAATTGTAAGAATTAATATCACACATACACACACACGAAAAAAAAAAATCAAAATTTTTGTGAGCTAAAATGTTTATTTGTATTTTCAGACTATGTTTTTCAGTCATCTCCCCCCTCCCCCAAGAAAAAGACGAAAACTTATTTTGGTTAAAATGTCTAAACTCAGATTAAACAGCTAGGTTTCATCTTTCTTGCCAGTTTAGTATTTACTGTCCTGGATGGCTGTTGTGAGACTGCTTCTGAACTAAATTTAGGATCTCTGTGGGGAAGGGAGGAAGAGGTTTGCCAGAGAATTCTTTGTCTACCTAGTCACTTAAGGAAGTAACATTATTTTCCCAAGAAATGATATTTTACTTGCTTTGGTTGTCATAAATAAGAATGGGGAGGGTATTCTTTGACAGTTTGTTGAAACACATTTGTGAGCCAACTGCCATTAAATGAATATCGTGTTAATGTTATTATCACTTTTTGTCTTTATTGATTGTATTTTATAGTATTTGGCTCCCCCTTTGAATTGTTATCTCCTTGAAGACTTTGAATTTAAAAACATAAGCTTCTTAAACATGTGAGTGATAGAAATGCATTTGTTCATGGGTAGTTCATTTGGAAAAGTCTGATTGACCAGTGTTGAGAAGAATAACTCAGCAGTGAGAGGTGAGACCTTGTGGGCTTTAGAAAAAATTAAAGAAACCTATAAAACCAAGAAAGTGGGGAGCCTTGAGGCTAGACAGGATTTGGAGTTTAACTGACTTTTATCTATTTTATAAGGGAGAGGAGCATCCCTGAGTTATTCATGGTATCTGCAGGAGTAGTTTTCTTGAATTTGGATTAGGCTAGCCCAGCAATCACTGTTGAAGCTTATAATTATTTTAATTATATGTTTATTTAAATACTATTAATAAATTAATGAGTAAAGTAATTATACTGATTTTCTCAGAATTAGGGAAGATGATTTGGTTTAAAAAAGGTGATTGCATAATATTTTATCAATAGTTGATTTGAATAGCTGATGTTTGGACAGTGCAACACCTAAGTATTATGATTGAGCTAACATCATCTTTAACTCTACTTATTGTGGCCAGGTTGGTTACTTTTTGTGTGTGTTTAGTACAGAGTCTACTGAGTCTCATTACTAGATTGAACTTTAGTGATCCTCCTGTTTACAGCCTCCCAACTCCTGGGATTGCAGGCATGAGCCACAATGCCCAGTTTTAGTCACCTCCTCAGCACAGGGGTCAGGCCCAGGGGTAGAACCCCCAGTCCCTGCCTAAGCAGGCACTTTAATCTGAAATAGCTGGCCCCAAGTTGGTTACTTTTTGTTACTGTTAACTATGTTCTGCCCTGTTGGTGTAGGCAGTATTAAAGATTTACATATAATCACTTAAAAATTTTAAGCTGGGTGTGGTGGTGGCGGTGGCACCATCTATAATCCCAGCACTTGGAAGGCTGAGTCAGGGGGCTTGCTGTGAATTCATAGCCATCCTGGGCTACATGGTGAGTTCAAGAATAGTCTGAAGAATAATAGCAAGACTCCTCTCCCCCCCCCCCCCCCAAAAAAAAGATAATGTTTTGTTTTTAGTAGTGTGTATATCCTAATTGGAAGTGGGACTAAGGGCAAATATGCCTTTCTTCCTGAACAAATCATATTGTGGTAAAATGAAATACTTAGATTATAACAAGTATGCAGATTTTAGCTAGCACCCAGTATCTCCTTAATAATTAAAGAATGTTAGATGTTACCAGATTTCTCTCAGAATTTTAAAGAGAAATCAAACATTGCATTGCAAGTAGAGCTAAAATCCAACTTTGCCATTCCACTTAGCTATTGCTGATGTATCTGCCTGTATGCATTTTTCACGCATTTATTGCTTAGTTATATTGTAACAGGTTTTTTTCTTTTCATATGCCGTTGTGTTGAGTAATCACGTATAGATAATGTACACTAGTTAAATTGCTAAATTTTACTATTTTTGTGTACCTGTATTATTTATATTTTCTGTAATTTTGTTTTAGAGTGAATATTGTTTTCTGAGATATAGTCATATTGATGTATATAAAGTTAGTTTATTTAACCTTTATAAGAATTAGATGTAATTAATTTTTAGTTGGTTATAAATTCTGTAGTGAATCTATTTGCTCATGCAGATATAAAGGTGACATTATCATAAGTCTTAATTCCATAGGGGAATATGGAATTAAGGTGTGTATACTTTCCAACTAGCCATATATTCCTGTATTTCTCTTCAAAAGTGGTGATGCTAGTTCTTTTTTAACTATTAAAACCAGTATAGTGGGCCAGCTAGATAGGTCATTGGGCTAAAGTGCCTGCTTAGGCAGAGTGCAGGGACCAGGGTTTGATACGTGGCACCATGAGCTATGCTGGCCCTGCCCCCCCAGGGCACACTGAGACTGAGCATGGTGGCACATATCTGTATACCAGCGCTTGGGAGGCTGAAGACAGGAGGATCACTATGAGTCTGTGTGTGTAGTGAGACCCTGTTGCCCTGTATGAATGAATAAATGAATGAATGAATGAATGAATGAATGAATTTTCTTACCAGACCCTGGTTTTATCAGATTTTTGAGTATTTCTAGTCTGGATTGAAAACAGCATCTTATTTTACCTAGCATTAATATTTTAACCAAATGCTAATAAGATTTGGCATATATTTATATAATTAGTAGTTATCAGTTTGTCTTCTGCAACTGTATCTTGGAATTCAGTTTATACAGTAATATTAACTTTTAAAATTATATGTATATATATCTATAGATATAGATATATTTGGTGCAGGGCCTGCTACACAGCTCAGGCTCATAGTGTTCTGCCTGTCTCAGCCTCCCTAGCGCTGGGATTACAGGCGTGCACCACCACATCCAGTTACTGTAGCTGGTTTGTTGCAGGACCTGCGCTGCACGTGGTACTAGGGATTGAACCCAAGTCCTTGTGCTTGCCATGCAGGTGCTTAGACACTGAGCTATCTCCCTAGCCCCTGATCCTTAAATTTTAATTACCTGTGTTATACTTCTCTCAGCCAGTGCCTGGCCTTTTAACTTTGTTCATTAGATTTTCTTATTGTATGTGGAAAATTAGGTGGTAATTGAACCTTACTTAAGAAATTATCTCCTGTGCTCCATCTCAAAGAAAGTGTTATGAAGTTTTAAATTTGATTTTACAGATGTAGGAATATCAAAACCCAAAATCATGGAATTATATCATGAAGGAAAACATATTTTACTTACATGTAAAGAAGTGTTTCAGTACTGTTTATTAATTATGTTTTGAAACAGGGTATTCTGTTCCACTTGTCTTTTGTCCATCTTATACTTCCTTAATTATCGTAGCGTTACAGTAAATCTTGATATCTGGTAATTCAGATTTGTAATAACACTTTTCAGAATGTTTCTGCTGTGGCCTTTATATTTGTATTATCTTCCAGATTTGTTTCTCAACTTCCATTCAAAACCATGTACAATAACTCAGTGAGATAAGTGCCTGCTTAGGTAAGGTGCAGGAACCCAGGTTCTATCACCAGCACCACATGCTACAACGACCCCAGCCCTGAACACACTGAGCTGCTAATGAGACTGGATGTGGTGCTCACTTGTAATCCCGGTGCTCCAGAGGCTGTGAAAACAGGATCATTACAACTTGGAGATGCAGTGAGACCCTGTACCAAATACATTAAAAAAAATAAAAGAAAGGAAAACTGTACACAAGGAAAAATTTAAAAATAAAGACAACACTAAAAAACATACCCATAGAGAATTTCATTGGGATTTCTTTCAATTTAGGATATGCGAAAATTGGCCGTACTCAAAATTTAAAAAATTTGTTTTTTATTTTGGAGGGAAATGTCTATGGGGTGTTGAGGGTCTCACTACTAGATTGGACTCATAGCGATGCGCCTGTTTACAGCCTCCCAAGAGCTAGGATTATAGGTGTGCACCACCATGCCCAGTCTCAATTGCCATCTCTGCACCCTGGGGGCAGGACCGGTGTGGCAGGCCCTGGGATTGAACCCCTGGCCCTTGCCCCTGCTTGCAGGTGATTTAATCCACTGAGCTATTTGACTGTTCCCTAAAAAAACTTTCTGATGGTTTTAGGATGTTGAGTTTTGCTAAGTTCTTGATTAGCTTTTTCAAAATTAGGTTTAATAATACTTAACAACTCATAGATTTCTACGTGGTTTAACTTTTTGTGCCTCCATCTATCCATCCATCCATCCATCCATCCATCCATCCATCCATCCGAGACAGGTTCTCACTATGTAGTGCAGCCTGGTCTTGAAATTGCTTTTGTGTCCTAGGCTAGCTTTGGACTCAAAGCGATCCTCCTGCCTTAGCCTCCTGAGTGCTGTATTATGATTATAACAGTACATCCCATGCCTGGTTATGTCTACTTAGATCTCCTGAGAAATCCAGGCAGTTTCAGAGGAGTGTTATGCTGTAGGCCAATAATAGCAGAAGTAGTTTCTCTTAATTTGGAGGGCTTCATCCCACATATGTCCAGTGTGTTGTGTATACCTGAGTGTCCATCTTAACTTTTTCTTGACTTTAGATTTAGTTTCTGTTAGGTTCTGTAGAAGTTATAACCCACCCACCCACCCCTCCCCTCACTGGTATATGTTATTGCTACTCTCAAGTTTCACTCAGTTTATTTCCTTTTAGGAAACGCAGGTCAGAATGGAGATGGGCTTCAGACCGAGCAGCTATTGTCAGCCGCTGGAACTGGCTTCAGGCTCATGTTTCAGACTTGGAGTATCGAATTCGTCAGCAAACAGACATTTACAAACAGATACGTGCTAATAAGGTAAGAAGGGATAAGTGGTATATATTTTATCCCATTTAAAAACAAACTTTTTCCTATCCCCTTCCACCCTTTTAGTAGCTCTTACCTATATCATGGTGTTTAATAACCCAATCCAGTGCTTTGAGACTGATACTACTTAATGTCTTCCAGAAAACACTCTGGAATGTTTAATTTAAAAGAATTCAGAAGAAAACATTGTGAACAACTGGGATAATAGGAAACACAAAAGCTGAGAATATGTGCCATTGGTGATACTTGTGTTATATTTATGGAAAAATGGTAAATGTTCTACAGAGGATTTTCACATTCTTGTTTTGATTAGATGCCTATTATAAGCTTTTGTTTTTGTGAGAAGAAAACATAGGCTTGGTTATTTGCTAGCTGGCTTTCTTTCTACAAAGATTAATGTAGGCGTATATATTATTTTTGGGTGTTGGGGGGACAGGGTCTTCCTATGCAGTTGAGGTTGGTATTGAATTCACAGTACAGCCCAGGCTGACCTTGAACTCACAGTATTCCTTCTGCCTCAGTTTCTTAAGTGGCGGGATTGTAGGTGTTTGCCACCAGCCTGGCTGTTTGGGAAAATTTAGACACTGCTGATTAGGATTTTTAGTTACAGGTGTTCTTTTTTCAAAGAACTAATAGTTACCTTATATATAGCCTTCATTTTTTACAGTGATATTGCATGGTTTTCTTCTTGAAAAATCAAGTTAGAGCTCAGTGTGGTGACGCATCCCTGTTATTCCAGCACTAAAGAGGCTGAGATAGGAGGATCATTAGTTTGAGGCCTATTTGGGTTGTTCAGTGAGATCAAGATCAACCTGAACTACAGAGTCAGGACCTGTCTGAGGAAAACAAGTGGATGGGGGTTTTCTCTGCTCAGTTTGACTTTGATTTGAGAAATTCGCTTAAAAAATGAATCTATTCAACAAATATTTATTGCTTAGTACTCATTAGATGCACTCTTCTTTAAGGGAGGGTCACAATGGTGAACAAAAATGCTAGCTTGATGGAACCTACATTGTTGCAGAATAAGTGTCATAATACATTTTTGTTCCTGAAGCTTATCACAGCCTAAAGAAAATGGCTGCACTGTGAAGAGTGTGCCTTAGATTGCTAGTAGGCCCGGGTTAGGTTAGAGGTGACCTGCTGGCAAGGTTAGCAAAATGATCATGGTTCGGGAGTGAAATCTCTACAGCTTCCTGTCTGAAACTAGTCATATAACCTTTTATTCGAAAAGCTGGACAGTTCTTGGGATTTTCCTAATTGAGTTTATGTGTATAAATATGGTAAGTTTGAACTTACTGTAACTGAAAATACAGGTCCAGGGGTTCCTTTATTTATTGTTTTTTTTTTTTTTTTTTTTTTTTTTAAATGCATTTGGTCGTTGCAGGGTCTCATTATGTAGCTCAACATGGTAATCCTCCTGCTTACAGCCTCCCCAGTTTTGGGATTATAGGCATGTGCAACTCTGCCTGGATTCTGACTCAGCCCACCCTGGAGGTGGGGCTGGCCCAGCATGTGGTGCTAGTGTTGGGAATCGAACCTCCATCCCTGTGCTTGCCTAATAAGCAGGTGCTTTAGTCCACTGAGTCATCTTGCTGCCCCAGGGGTTCTGTTTGAATAATTTATGCCCCCTTGGTAGGGAGCAAGTTAATCCCGACTTGATCACTCTATAAACTAGAGCAAAACTAAAATATTTCATTGGTAAAGGATTGTTTGCTTTCCCACACACATCTGCACATAAAAATTTGAGTGAGATTCATAGGATGTGATCTGTAACAATGACTAATTAAAAGTACGGTGACTAGATATGCCCATCTTGACAAGAAAAGTAGAATTTCTGTGTTGGACACCTCCTCCGTGTTTGTTTTAAGCTTCTAGAACTTGCAGTTAAGTGGGAATTTCTGTTTTTTGAGAACTAGAATCTCTTAGTAGCAACTGAGATTAGTACATTATATCTTTGTTGCTTTCTTTATCTTCTATGCATTTGTAAATCTGTATATATGTGGGTTTCTTTATATTAGTGCTTTCTAAGACTATTTCAGGCTATAACAAGCTGTTGATTTTTAAATATTTTATGTACCACAAAGGCCTGAGTTTTAAATAAATTAGGACATTATGGCAGTTTTGAGACATATCTTCGTTGAAAGCTGATGTGTTGAGAAGTATGACGTTGAATTAATAAAAGTACTTTGTTCCAAGGTTTAAAAACTGGAAATCATACACAAATATGAAGAAAGAATGGATCTGAGTATGTGAACTTCCCTCTTCTCCCTTCGCAGCAAACTGAAAATTAAAAGTACAGATATTTCAGTTTGGTACAAATAGTTTCGTCCACTATTTCTTCCCCATGAGCATGTAAATTAATTGTGCTGTATGTGTACTATTGTACCCTTAATATTTTTCTGCTGTTTTGGGGGGAGAGTGATATTTTTATTGGCTGTGTTCAGTTGTATTTCTTTGTTGACTGGTTCAGTTATTTTTTATTTAAATTAAATTAGAAAGCAAAGGCCAGGGAAATAGCTTAGCAGCATAAGTGCCTGCCTGGCAAGTGCAGGGTTCTGAGTTTGATCCCCATACCCACCCCCAGCCTCCAAATAGCAAGTCACTATAGACATCTCTGAGTCAAAAGCATTAGTACTTTTATGTTCCTGACAAACACTTTTGAGAATTATTTTGACATTGTATAACTTTATGGTTTTAGTATGCAGTGTATGCAAAGGTAGTCTTACCTCACTTTGTTTTGTGCTTTATTTTTAATAAATATTTATTTATGATTTGTGGGCAGGGTCTTGCTTTGTAATTCAAGTTGGCCTTGAACTTGTGGGCAGTCTTGCCTAAATCTCCCAAGTGCTGAGATTACAGGCATGCACATCCATGCTCAGTTCTACTTTGTTTATTAGCTCATCACTTGGCAGTATTGACAAAGCCCCTCGAGGAAACTTTAGAAATATCTTGGCCGGCGGTATAGCTCAGTGGATTAAGCGCTTGCTTAGGGAAGCGCAGGGGCCAGAGTTCAGTTCCTGGCCCTGCTTGCCGTGCAGGCCCTGCTCTCGAGCCTGGCTGAGACCGTCTGAGCCAGCGATGGAGTCTGGGCGGGCGCAGTGGTGTGCCTGTAATCCCAGCATTTGGGAGGCAGGAAACAGGTGGGTCACTATGAGTTGCGTAGTGAGACCCTGTAGGAAAAAAAAAAAAAAAAAGACCAAAAAGAATTGAAAGCTGTTTAAAAAAAAAAAAAAAAAAGAAATATCTTATAACTAGGTGTGGGGGTGTACAATTGTCATCTCAGAGTTTGAAAGAGATTGAGGCTATAGTATAGCTACAAATTCATGGCTAGCCTAGCCTACAGTGACTTCAAGGTTAAACTACACAGTGAGAACCTGTTTCAGAACAACAACAACAAAATAATAATAAAACAAAGTAGATATTCCTCAATATTTTGGAAAATAGATATTCTCAAGTTTGGAGCCTATATTGATTACCCGACAGTTTTGTCATAAGGTATGATGTATGAAGGAAACACCAAACTTAGTAATTTTTGCTCTTGATCCTGGCTTTACTACCACATAGCTGTGGGACTTTGGGAAACATCACTTAACATTTCTGAGTCTTGCTTTCTTGATCTGTAAGATATGTCATACTAAATAATGTTTTGTAATGCGTTTTCTTTTTCTGCAGTCTGACTGTAGAGCGAGTATCTAGTAAAGTTCTGACAAGAATACAATTAAAATGCTTATTCCCAGTAGGTAATACGTTAATCAAATCCACAAGTGTCTTAAATCATTGCATTTATACAATGCTTGTTTCAGTAAATATGCCAAGTTTTCACAGACCAGGTATGATGCTGAGCACCTGTAATCCCAGTACTTGGCAGGCTGAGGCAGTGGCATTGCTATGAGTTTAAGGTCAGCCTGTGTTATAAAAAGCTCAGAGCCAACCTGAACTACACAGTGAGACCCTGTTCTTTAAAAATAACAAGAAGAAAATATCAACCAGGTGGCTTAAGATAGTGGAATTTATTCTCTCACAATTCTGGGGAACAAAAGTACAAAAATCAATGTACTGGAAAGGCTATGTCCCTCTAAAGATTATAAGGGAAATCTTTGCTGCCCCTTTCCTAACTTGTGGTGATTGCTGTCAATCCTTGGCTTGTACATATAGCACTCAGTTTGTTGCCTCTTATCTTCACGTGGCCATATTTGACTGCATAATTGTGTCCAGATTTCTCCCTTAAGAAATATGCTGCTTGAAACCAAACTTGGTGGCACACATCTGTATTCTCAGCACTAGGGAGGCTAAGGCAAGAGGGTCACTGCGAGTTTAAGGTCAGCTTGAACTATATAGCAAGAACATGTCTCAAAACCCTCAGAAGTACACTACTTTGAGAATGTCGTTGTGCATGCCTGTAATCTCAGCCCTGGGGAGGCAGAGGCAAGAGGATTGCCATGAGTTCAGGGTCATCCTGGGCTACTTAGTGATTTTAAAGCCATCCTAAATTACATGTAGAGATGCTGTCTCAAAAACCAAAACAGAAACAAAACTAATACACTACTCATGTTGTATTTAGAGCCTGCACAAAAGGGCTCCTCTTAATTTTCTTATGTATGGAGAAATTCATTGGCAAACGTCACATCTAAAGCTTCAGGGTGGATACAAATTCTGAGGGAAGAATCTTCAGGGTCCTAATAACCCATGCACTTTCTGCCAGTGTTAATATGTGTTTGATTTTTATACTATAGTAATACAAACCTATAAACACTTTTTCCTTTTCTTTTTATGTCTTTTTGGAGACATGATCTTTTGTATGTAATCAGGGCTGGCCTTGAACTTACAATAATCTTCCTGACTCAGCCTCCAGAGTACTAAGATTATAGGCATGCACCACCATGCCCTGCTTGTTATCCATAATTTTAAAGATAAACAAATGGAGAGTCAAAGGGTTTCTGTAAGCTGCGTGCCTGTAGAGCTGAAATTTGAGTTATCTGGCTTCAGATAACTCAGGTGGTAGTTATTTTAAGGATGTGGTAACTTACTGTGTTACTGAAAGAAATAGCTGGATTATACCGCCTTCAATAGTGTGTTGGGTCACATTTTCCATTCTGTTCCTACATTGGCCAGAATTAGAATTATCTGAGTTGATCAAGAAGTCCTTTCATGAGGCCATGTAGGTTTGATGATCAGGTTCTGAGTTAAAATGTGTCCTTTAGTGGAAGATTCCAAAGTAGGGCTTTTTTCTTGGTAAGTCCTCAGTTTGTTGTCAGTGTTAATTTGCTTAATGTTATGGTGTACTTCCAAAAAAGAAATGGTGTATTTCCAGCAAATGTAATAGGACCACTGGTAGGTGACTTTGGGCTGTTTTGTTAGCAGTGAGGCATTCCCTAGGGCTGGTGGCTCACACCTGTATGCATGTCCTAAAGGAGGCTGAGGCAGGAGGATCAGGAGCTTAAGGCTGGCCTAAAATACGTAGCAAGATCCTGTCTTAAAACACCAAAATAAAAGGTTACATGTGAATCATAGACCTCTAGATCCTAGGGAAAGCAGGATTACAAATTTGGGTTCAGGCTGGGCAATTTAGGAACTTCGTGACACCATTTCCTTAAATAAGGCTGGGATGTATCCTAATGAGAAGCCCCAATACCACCTCCACCATAGTGGTAATTAGATACTCACCTTCTTTGGCCACACTGTATTTATGAATTGTCTTGGGAATAATGATCCCTGTTGCATTGTAAAGAACACAATTTTTATAAACTCTTCTGTGCTTTTCTTCATATTATGGAATTGTTTTAATTTTACTTTGCAAACTTTTTTTTTAAAAAAGAAAGTGCTTTTGTGCTTTAGAAAGGGACAGAAAAGCAATGTATGTTTCTCAAATATGTAAATAAAAAGTTCATTCTCATGTTTAATGTTCAGAGTTAATCTTACAGTTCAGCGACTTGTCAGAGACAGCTAAATTTAACTCATTTGACTCCATAGCATTATTTCTAGCACATTTTGCTTTTACATTCTTTTCATCATTTTTTGGAACACATTTACCTGGTAGAGAAAAGCGAGGGTCCAGCATAGGACCCAAGCTGCTTCTGATGCTAACAAATGTCTTCTCATTAACAATGTCTGGTATGGTATCTTGCTTTTTTTCTTCTTCTGACTGATGTGCGTTAGGCAACAGTTGCTAAGGGCTGAAGAGTTGAGAAGGATAAGAGAAATAAAGTCTGTGAAACTTGGATAGAAAAGAAACTGAAAGGCAAAAGTAGAGCTAATATCATTGTCTTTTTTTTTTTTTTTTTTTTTTTCTTTTGCGCGGAACCAGGGATTGAACTCAGGCCCTTGCAGTTGCCAGGCAAGCACTTGGCTATAGGATAAAGAGGAAGTAAAAAAGCGACCATTGAGCTATCTTCCCAGCCCCTCAGATTTTTTGAGAGCAGTTCAAGTTTCCATCTCAGGTAGCCCAAGGTGGTTCTTGTAGAGCTGGTCTGTAGTGTAGTCACTGGTTTATCTTAAGCTGTAACAATTTATGTACAAAATGTCAAAGTATACATTGCACATACAGTAGTATACATTGTAAAGAAATACTGAGCTGTGTGTAGGTGGTGCATGCCTGTAATTTCAGCTCAGGAGTGAGGATTGCAAACATGGGCCAGCCTAGGCACTTTTGTAACATACTGACCCCAAAGAAAAAGGGCTGGGGACACAGCTCAGTAGTAGAGTACTTGTGTAGAGTATTCAAGCCCATGAGTTCAAACTTCAGTATTAGAAAGGGGGAGGGGGAGATACTGAATATTTGGAGAAGTTTTAAGTAATCATGTAGACCTTAGGGAACTCTCACTAAGGTTCTGTGAACATTTTCAACCAGGCTAATTTTTGTTTTGTTTGTTTGTGTGTTTGTTTTTTTAGCATTACCTTCTCAGCTTCTATTACAACACCCTTGTAAAGTTTTGAATGTTTGTGCCTACTTACTTATTTGAGGCCAGATAAACCTAAGTTCTTTATGGTGAAATCTGTTTATTTTCCTACGCTCAGAGTCTTATTCTGTTCTGCATGTGATAGGCATTCAGTGTTACTGAATTGATGAATGTTAGTACTTACACACCTTTTTATTTGTTTATTGTCTTTTTAGCTGATTTCATTCTTTTGGTGCAGTATAAATTAAAGCTTCAGGTTTGTTTGTTTGTTTTACTACACTTAATTTACAGACAGGTATTGGGGGCAATATGGACAACTGTTCGGTTTACTAATGTTGTAATTATTTAAAATAGTTTTAATTAAAATTACAGGGCTGGCCAGAGAGCTCAGTGGATTATGGTGCCTGCTTAGACAGACACAGGGCTTGGGGGTTCAGTCTCCTGCCTGCCATGATGGCATGTGTCTGTAATCCCAGCACTTGGGAGGCTGAAAAACAGGAAGGAGCAGTACAAATCCAATCTGTGTAGTGAGACCTGTAGACCCTGTACTAAATACATAAAAATAAACAAACAAGTGAATAAAATTACTATGTACTCCAAAGACCTGTGAGCCAAAATAAGAAGTCTTCACTGTCCTAGTTGCAGAGGCCAGAAATCTTGGAATGGTCGCTTTTTTATTTCCTCTTTATCCTATAAAGAAGCTGGCATATATGGATGAATTTGTCACCATTCCCGTGTGTGTGTGTGTGTGTGTGTATGTGTGTGTGTGTGTGTGCTTCCTTACCTTATTTTCCCGGTTGTAATTCCCACTAATTCCAGTTTACTCCAGCCACACCAGTTCTTACAGTTATTTAGATGGTCAGGCTTGCCCCAGCCTTGAGGTTTTCACATTGGCTTTTCCCTTAGATAACCCTAAAATTCATTTTCATGTGTTTTACATAGAATTTACATTAGCACTAATTGAAAGAACTTATAAAAAAAATACGGAATACCCAGCATATTAGGCCAGCCTGCACTACAAAAAACAAAACAAAAACCTCAGAAAACAAAAGAATACCTGGCCTTATGCCCCAAGGCACTGGGTAGATTTGATGTTGGAATTGGTCAGGTATAGTCTGGTAATAGCGCCAAGATGAGTTGTTGTTGTTGTTGTTGTTGTTTTTCCGTGAGACAAGGTCTAAGTATTCCTTATTTTCATTATTTCTTGGTGTCAATGTAAGATCTGAATTTGAAATTATCAAGCAAGAACTTAATTTGAAGTAGTTATGCTTATGAGAAATACGCACCTTTGCAGCAGTTTTCTGGTTTCTAATTGTGAAGACTTCATCTTTGTTTTTACTCCTTTATTTTCTTTGCTCAGATATAGTTGGTGAACACATCATTTATAGTAATAGCACATTCAATTCAGTAAACTTTTTGCCCCGTTTGTAGTCAGTTTAAGTATAAAAACTGCACTGCAGTTATACTGAATAGTATAATCCAGTAGTTTTCTTGGGAATAAAGCATAAAAATGTGCCATACTTTGATGATGAAGAGTTAAACTTGTGGGATCTCAGTGAAAGGTGATCAGTTGCTAACAAGACATGTAGGTCAAAGCATTCAGGTAGAAGGAAGGAAAAACTGGTCTGAGTTGTATACTTTTCTGGTAAAGTGCTGCGGCTAGGTTTATGCTGATTTAACTCTTGAAAACCAAAGGTGCTGTTGATGTCATAGTTTGCCTCTAAAACAGGATAAGGGAAAAGCATCCAGTAAGCCAACTGTATACCCCCAGCCCTTTTGAGAGTAAATTCTAAAATCAATTTGTAATTTATATCACTTACACTTCCCCCCATCTGCTCCACAGGGATTGGTAGTACTTGGGGAGGCATC
Organism: Capromys pilorides; assembly: GCA_004027915.1. NCBI lineage: Eukaryota > Metazoa > Chordata > Mammalia > Rodentia > Capromyidae > Capromys > Capromys pilorides. Next base: position 19,407 of record PVKN010005979.1, read on the forward strand.
TCCTCCAGAGCATACCACAGACGTGTTGCTTCCAGTTGGCTCTGAGGTGAAGACAGACCGTGGGACTGATAAATCTGTAAGTATAAAAGTTAGAAAAAAGTGAAATGAATGAGAATTCAAGGAGTAGCTTCGGCACCCTTTTCTCTAACTAGAAAGAATGCTTTCATTGGCTGAAGAAGGGAACTGTATCCCCTTTTATCACTTCAAGATCCAAATTCCTGAGTAAGGCAGCATGTAAGTGTCCCGTTTGCAACTGTGTAGCTCACCTTAGAATTGAAAAGTGTAACTCTTAAGTAGGCATAAGTACGTTAATCTTTTTGGCCCACCATAAAATATGTAACCTTTTCCATAAAATGCGGCTCTACAGATAAGCTTTTTTAAAAAGATTGAAAATATTCTCCACTAGTAATTCTCTCTTTTTAGGAATAGTGAACTTGTCATTGTCTATAATCTTCTAGTTCAGGTCTCTGCTATAATTTCTTCCATTTTTCTGTTTCAGCATTATGATTTTTCTTTTTGAATTCTAAGAGAACACCTTTCTTCCTCTGAGTTATTTTTCCTACTTGAGTTTTATTAGTATTAATCTGCATTTTTTTTCCTGGGTGTCCTGATAGTTTGTTGGTAATGATAAAAGTAAGCATTGTTACACTGAGCCATAGCCCTGTCTCTATGAATACTAATGCTTATTTGATATAAATTTCAGGGACTTAAAAGTTCCACAGTTCCATGACAGTATTTGTTATTTTGATTATTCTTTCCAGAAGGCTGCTGAGCAGTCTGGTTAAGTTGTGAGCTACACTACCTGTTTTCCTTGTATCTGCAAAACAGCTGAGATTGTTAGCCTGAATTGTCATCGTATGTTAGCAGGAATTCCTATGATATAATAGAAACTAACTTGTTTTTATACAAGGAGATATTTGTATCTTTAAAAGTCTTTTACCTAGTTTTGAACGCCAGCCACTGTCACTACGGATAAAAGCAAAATTAACACAGTCATGGTTCTAAACTCAAAGGTAGTTTTGAATTAAAGAGCAGAAGGCCAGATCTGGCCATTATTCAGGTCCATAGTGCCACTGTTCATGTCCATAATGTGATTATATACCCCCAATACACTTTTTTTAAATGACTTTGTGTGATTGCACTGGGTAGAATGAAAATTGTGCAGTGAGAGAAAAATGTGATGAATTGGAATATTGCTTAGTAGTATGATATGTATAGAATTTGAGGCATGTGTGATTTGGGAGTAAGTTCTTTAAGGAGAGAAATTACTTGTTTATTGAATGTAAAGATTCTAGAATTTGGGGGAGGTGATCTCTTGCAGTGATATTTTCACTCAGCTTAGTGGTTACAAGCAGTAATAGTCTCTCATTGCATTGATTCTCATTGTTGAAAAAAAAAATAGCCAAAGGGATTCTGATTAACTTTACCCATTTGTATGTACCCTCATACACGTTCTTTTTATGTGTGTGATCCACTTGTATGCATAGGATCTGGCTGTGCTTTAGAGTTTAAGATTTCAAGAGCGCTTTCCTCTTGTGTTGGCCACAGTAATTTTTAAGTCATACAATATTTTCTAGACTAAATAAAATAGTCACTTTTTTCAAGGAGAGACTGAGCCTTCCTCCCCTAGTGTCTTATGAATTATCAGTAAATACATATTTTCCAGGAAAAAGAAGTAAATACACACTTTATGGAAAACCATCAAAACATGTTAGAAAAACATTTTCATTGTCTGTTGTATTAGTGCAGTACCCTGGAGGGCATATATTTCTTAAAGGTCATTAAGTGACCTTACCATTTTCATTGCCAAATAATTGTGTAGCTGTTCCTAATATCATTTGTCAGACTTTTTTATTGTGTTAAGTCAGCCTTTTTTTTTTTTTTACCTATCTTTTAAAAAAATAACATCTCTTTGTCTCCTCACTTTTCCCCTTAAAAATCTGAGGTCACTGCTGGGCATGGTGGCACACAGCTGTAATCCCAGCACTCGGTAGGCTGATGCAGAAGGATTGGCATAAGTTTGTCTTATTTCTGAAGCTCCTTAGAATCAGCAGCAACAAAGCCAGCTAAATTTGTCAACCTAGTTTCAAGAAGTTAGAGATAATTCTTACAGGAAATATACATTGAGTTACTGATTAAATAGAGAATGTGGGCTGGGGAGATAGCTCAGTAGAATAAGTGCTTTCCTAGCAAGTGTAGGATCCTGAGTTCAATCCCTGTTACCGAAAAAAAAAAAAAAGGTCAGACAAGTGGCAAAACTGGTAGTAGTGTTTTGATACCAGTTGCACAAGTAGTCATTGGAAAGCCAAGTTCTGGAATAGCATCACAAGACCATATACAAATTCTTAATACTCTGTAGAACAGTAAAATGATAATGTTGAGTGTATGCCTTAAATAAGACACTAACCAATTACAAGTAACAGATAAGGGACTGGGGAGTTAGCTCTGTGGCACAAGTGCCTGCCTGGCAAGTGCAAGGTCATGAGTTCAAACTCTGGTCCCACAAAAAAAAGAAAAGAAAAGAAAAAATAATAATAATAACAAGTAACAGATAAAACAGAGTTAGTTAGTTTATAGGAAGTCAGGTGACCCCTAGGTGTGCTTGTTAGATAATGTTCTTTATGTTAAACTGAAAGGATGCAAATCTTTATGCTTGATTTTAAACAGTGTAGAGGCCAGCAAGATAGCTCAGTGGTCTAAAGCACCTGCTTAGGCAAAAGCTCTGGGGCTGCTGTTTGATTCCCAGCACCATATGCAGTGCGAGTCCAGGCTGAGCTGGCCACAAAGAAATACACACATAAGCATAGTATAGATAATACTGTTGTCCTAAGGGCCCCTCTCCAAGATTACTGAGCCTGTTTTGTCCTGTAACAAAGTAAGGAATGGATTGGGGAGGTGAGTTCTGTTTCTTTGCTCTCTAGTAGTAGAGGAAAGTAAGTTTTAAGGGAGAACTGTTACAAAAATGCCTCTCTCCTTTGAGGGATGATTCAGCCTGACTCATATTTGAAGGGTAGATCTTGCTGGATAAGAGAAAGTCAAGGCCTTTGGCTTTCTAACTGCTGATAAAGCCATCTGTATTAAACTAAATACCATTGTGAAATAAGACAGTTATTGAACAGAGGCTGTGTCCCTGGAAGGACAGAAAGTAAAAAGCTGCTGAAAGTTGTTTTCCAGTGCTCTGAAACATGCCTATTATCTTTCCCTCCTTTTTTCTTCCCTCTCTCAGATAAATAGCAAGCCACTTTCACCCAGTTAAGAAAAAACTAATGACCACAGAAGAGCTAACTTGGAACCTATACATGTTGGTGAGGAAAAAATTTCAAAATTACTCAAAGTCAGCAAAATTTTAGACCAAAAGTATTCTCAAGAAGAATTGAGGATCTTCTCAGTCCACATGCCACAGTCTTACATTCAGTTAGAAAGTCACAGTATTATTGACTTGAATTTTGTCAGAATGAACTGTAGAGGTGTGATACAAGTAGAAATTGAGAGAGGAAAGAGTAGAAAATAAAAAACTATGGATAGAGAAAGGCCATGGCCTATAGTTTGTGTAAGTCACTTCAAATCTTGAGCTAACCTATAAGACACACATGTTCCGGGGAGATTTTGAGATGGCAGATGGGATGCAATATTTGGAAGGCTGAGCAAACGGTAGAAAATATAGTTACTTACTTGATCAAAGATAGGATTTAGACTTTGAATTCCAGTGAGACTCAGTGAGCATCTCAAGTTTTACAGAATTTGCAAGCATTGAAACAAAATACAGTAGACTTCAGTGTGCTTCTGTGAAAGCAAAAATGAGTTCCACCAAGTCAAGGTGAAGTGAACTGAATGTGGAGTCCCTGCAATGTCATATACCCATCCTATATATAATACGATATTGTTAAAAAGATGAGTAAAAGGGAAAATGTGACCCTTAATTATGAAGGAAGACAAAATATAGGACATATAAAACATTAAAGAAACTATGGCTAGATTTATGAAAGAAAAACCAACGTCGAAAGAAGATACTCTTGAAAGCAGTCAAGGAACCAGAGAAAAAAGATAAACTTTACGCAACAGAACATTTATGCTAAGGATAGTTGATACCCTGTCAGAAAAACCAAAAGCAGAAAATAGTGAAGCTAGATAAAAAGCCAGAGTTTAGGGGAAAACTTTAAAGGGGAAACACTTTAAAGTTATCCTTTTAAAATGAAGATGAAGGTTGGGGGCTGGGGAGATAGCTCTGTGGCACAAGTGCCTGACTGGCAAATGCAAGGTCATGAGTTTGAACCCCGGTCCTGCGAAGGAAGGAAGGAAGGAAGGAGGGAAGGAAGGAAGGAAGGAGGGAAGGAGGGAAGGAGGGAAGATCGGTCTGCAGTTGGATCCCTGGTCCTGTGAATGAATGAATGAATGAATGGCCGCAGTTGGATCCCCGGTCCTGCAAATAAATGAAGGAAGGAGGGAGGGAGGGAGGGAGGGAGGGAAGGAAGGAAAGGAAGGAAGGAAGGAAGGAAGGAAGGAAGGAAGGAAGGAAGGTAGGTAGGTAGGTAGGTAGGTAGGTAGGTCCGCCCGCAGTTGGATCCCCGGTACGGGGGTGGGGTGCGGTTGGGAGGAGGTATGAAGGTGAAGGCTTTTTGAAAGCTGGGAGAATTTGTTGGCAGGAGCTAAGTACTGAGGACATTTCAGATTGAAGGCAGTTAAAACTAATTAGAAACTTAGATCTGCGAAATATAAAAGGCAGGGAAAAGATACAACTTATGGGTAGTAAGCATAGGAAAGCAATTGTAGATATTTCAGTATGCACAAAAACAAGTGTTTCCAGGCCTTAAAAAAATTTCATAATGCTATACTGGTCACTTTATGAGGAAGATACTTAAGAGTTATCAATCTGAATACTTCAAATACATGAAGCAGAAAAGCGCACAGCTAAACGAAATGAAAAATATAGAGTCCTGACGCAGAGTTTAGTGTTTCTCAGTCAGTAAAGAGCCAGTGGCACTGCCAATTGCCTGAACCTAATTTTGATACTTACTCATTTAAATTTAATATTTATAAAGCTATACCTGATAATCACAGATTATACACTTTTCCTCAGGGGACCCAGTGTGCGTACCATTATGTGCTGGGCCATAAAGTCTTAAATTGTAAAACATTGATGTTTTACACATTTTTCCCGTGAATGCAATAAAATCAAACAAAGTACCTATAGAAGACTAAAAATATAGAAATTTTATCACTTCTAAAAGCATTCAGGGCCGGCGAGATGGTTCAGTGGTCTAAAGTGCCTGCTTAGGAAAGCTCAGGCAATTACAGGGACTGCGGTTCGATCCCCGGCACCACATGCTGCGCCAGCCCCACCACCAGGGCAGGCTGAGCCAGCCACAAAATAAATAAATAAAGAAACAAAACAAAACACAACAAGCAAACAAATAAATAAAAAATAAAATTAAAAAAAATAAAAAAATAAAAGCATTCATTGGTCAAAAGTTAAGAGATCTAATGATACTACAGCAGGAAAAAAATGAACAAAACAGGAGGGAACTGTAAAGTAGAAATCACTAAAATAGCAACCAAATGACCTGTAGAAATTAATTTATTTTATTTTTTTGATCCTTTTATACATGGGATTGTTTGGAGTTGGTATCATCTTTGACTTTTGGTCTTTTTGAGAGAGGGTCTCATGTAGTTCAGGCTGATCCTCAACTCACTTTTTGTAGTCCAGAATGATCTCAAGCTTGTGGTGATCTTTCTGCCTCAGCCCTCCCAGGTGCTTGGATTACAGTAGCGTGCTACCACACACAGCACTGTATCATCTTTGAAATGGCATTTTAAGAGCTGGGCGTGATGGTGCAGGCCTGTAATCTGAACTCTTGAGAGGGTCCAGTAAGGCCATCTTGAACTACCTAGTAAGACCATCTGGAACTTAGTGAAACTATCTTGAATGGGGGGGGATATTTACTTTCTCCTAATTTGGGTGCTATTTTTTCACTCCCTGTTCTTGCTTAATTGGTCAGGCTAAACCTTGCAGTCTTGTGTGGACTAGAAGTAGTGAGAGCTGGTTGTTGGGCTGTCACGTACTACTTTTATTATGCTGAGGTAGTTTACTTCTATTTTTAGCTTGAGTGTTTTTATCAAGAGAAGGTGTTGAATTTTGTCAAATCTCTGTATCAATTGAGATGATTATATGGTATATTTCTCCATTCTGTAAATATGTAAGTATTGTATATTCAGTTGAAACACGCTTATATTCTAGGGATAAATCTCATTTTGTCATGGTTGTTTTAATATACTACTGATTTTTGTCTCGTGTAGTATTTAATACTTTACATAAGTGTCCCTGAGGGATGCTACTTTTTTTTTTAGGACGTCTTTGTCTGACTTCGATATCAAACAAAGGCAGGCTGCATAGAATGAGTTAAGAAGTACCTCTTTCATTTTTTTAGGAAAAGTTCAAGAGGGGTGTAAATTCTTTAAATGCTTGGCAGAATTCATTCACAAATACATAAATGCAGGGCTGTGGCGAATGTTAATTAATGATTTAATCTACTCTGCTTTTAGATATGTTTATTTAGCTTATTTCTCCTTGAGTTAGCCTTAGTATATTTTTGTGCTTTAAGGAATTTGTCTATTTCATCCAATTTGTTGGTATATAGTTGTTCCTATTAGTCTGTTACACTCCCATTTTGTTTTTGTAGAATTGATGTCTCCCTTTCCATTTTTTTAAATGTATTTATTACAGAATCTCACTACACAGATTGTACTCATAGTGATTTTCCTGTTTTCAGTGCTGGGATTACAGGCCTGTGCCACCACGCCCAGTCTCAGTGGCCTTCTCAATGCACGCCTGGGACAGGGCTGGGCACCACATGCAGGGTTTGGGGGCGTGTATGTCAAACCCTGGTCCCTGCACTTCCCTAAGCAGGTGCTTTAGTCTGCTAAGTTTTCTGGCTGGCCCTCCCCTTTCCATTTCTGACTAATTCCTTTTCTGTTTTTATTACCCATCTAGGTAAAGATTTGTGAATTCTTTTGATTCCCCCCCTACCCCCACCCACCCACCCCCTGGAATTAAACTCAGGACCTTGCGCTTGCCTGGCAAGTGCTTATTCTACTGAGCTACCTTCCTGGCCTCTTGGCCTTTTCTAAGTGTCAACTTCACTTCTCTTTTTTCCTCTTTCCCTCCTTTCTTCCTTCCTCTTCCCCCCTTTCTCTTTTGTGCATGTTTTCTAATTTCTTGTGTCTTTTATCCATTGGTCATTTAAAACTATAGTTTTCAAATGTTTTCCATTTTCACTTCTGTTAATTTCTTACCTCATGCCATTGTAGGTAGAGAAGATGGCATGATTTCTTTTAAACATCTAGTAAGACTTGGTTTATAGACACATGTGATCTGTCCTGGAAAATGTTCCCTGTGCACTTGAGGAATGTGTGTGCTACTCTTGTTAGGTGGGATTTCTTTTATATGTCTGCTAGATTCAGTTGATTTGTTGTATATATCCTCTGTTTAATTCTATCTATAGCCTTTTAGTTCTGTCAGGTTTTGCTTTGTCCGTTTTGATATTTTGTCATTGAAGTCTTCCAGAAATTGGCTTTATAAAAAAGATACACCTATTTTAATGATCAGTGAGGTTTGGGAACCACTCTGTTAAGTATATATTTTATTGGCTAGACTGTTTTTAAATAAATGGCAGTATTGAATGTTATTAGTTTTGTCTTTTTGTGGGGGGGGCAAGGATACTAGGATTCGAATTCAGGGCCTCATACTTGGCAGGCCAATGTTATTAATTTTTTACTTTGCAATAAAAATCTGGGTAATAAAATCTAGAACTAGAAATCCTATTCAATCCAGCAATCCCCCTACTGGGAATTTTTCCAGAAGAACTGAAAACATCGTATCATAGAGATATCTGTGCACCTATGTTCATAGCAGCACAATTTGTGATAGCCAAATCTTGGAAACAACCAAAATGCCCATCATCTGAAGAATGGTTGAAAAAGATGTGGTGTTTTCACAAAGTGGAATATTACTCAGCGATAAGGAATGATAAACTAGCTAGAAGACTTCATATATAAATGGGTGTATCTTGAAGATATACTCATTAGTGAAATAAACCAGACCTGCGTATGCAAATATTGTATAGTCTCCCTAGTATAAGGACTCAAAAGAAGAAATAAATAAATAAATGTTGGGCGGTACCAGAAATCAATCTCAGGACTTTGCATTTTCTGCATCCTCAACCCCTATAATTTTTTTATTATTGTTTTAGAAGAGTGACTTAAATACAAAATGCATTTGGAAGAGTTAAAAAAAAAAACACAAAAAACTAAGGTTTATTGAAAGTGTTTAATGTTTAATTAATTAAAGTGTTTAATGTTTAATTGTTTGACCAGTCTTACATATCTATATTTATTAATCTAAACAGATTTGATGATGAAAATACGTAATACAACCATTGTTAAATTTTTCTATACTATATGTACTCTTGCTTGTTACTGTTTTCCTATCTTTGTTTCTGCTATTTTTACTCTTTAAAATGGTGGCGCTGGCGCAGCATGTGGTGCTGGGGATCGAACTGCAGTCCCCGCAGTTGCCTGAGCCCTCCTAAGCAGGCGCTTTAGACCACTGAACCATCTCGCCGGCCCCATAAGTTCTGTCTGATTCATTTGGTTACAAAATTTGACCATAAACTACTATTTATAGGTCTTCATATTTGTATTCCTCTCATTTATTGTCAATATCCATCTCTTTTAATACAGAAATATTGAAGTATTTTCAAGGTGCTTGCTTTGTATATGCAATCAGTTTACCTTTAAAAATGTAATGAATTCCCAAGTGTGTTGTCTTCAAGGTTCTTAGTGTATGTGACTTTGTTCATACTTCCTACATGTTCTTGAATATTAATAATTATGGTGTATAACGTATTCTTAGCAGTATTTACAGCTAGATATACATTGATGTTTTGTGGGCTTTGCATTGTTTGTTGAAAAAAAAATTGTCGATAACAAATACACCAAGTGTATTCTTTTGAAGGGTTTGTCTTCCATTGGGGATGTATAGTAGGCACGAATGCTGAGTTGGCCTAGTGGAGATCAGGAAGACAGGCTGTATGTTGTGGTCTACATGGTAAGCTTGTTGAAGGGCAGTGTAGGAAGTGAATCTACCAGGGATGATCTTGAACCCTGGGAGTATATGGAAAGCTCTGTATGATGAAGATTTTTGGTGTTTTAGCTTACTCAAAAAGGATTTATGTTAACAAGTATGAGCTTCATACTCTAAGTGGAAACTGTAGATTCACTTAACAAACCTACATGTGAGTGAAATCTGTTTTATTGATGCTAAATGTTTTCTTCACTATTTTTAAATACTTTATAGACACATTGTCTTGATATGTTACCCAGGCTGGCATGAAACTCCTGGCCTCAGTGAGCATTCTGAAAAGCTGGGACTAATGGTATATACCACTTAACCTGCTCAATTGTGTGTGTGTGTGTGTGTGTGTGTGTGTATGGTCTCACTATGCAGCTCGGACTTTTAGTGTGCTTAAAAAATTATAAATCCAAGGCCTCCGGTTATACCAGGGCCAACAAAGGAACTTGGGCTTTAGACACTCTGATGAAAACATATACCTTTTTCAGGGGCCACCTCCTTATGGTGCTTGTTCTGCAGCAGGCATGCAGAGCTCCCTCTGTTGGCATGTGAGCCGAGTGTGTTAGTTACTTTTTCTAAAGTAAAACACTATTTGACTAGAGTGTTGGTACTTTTCAACAAATAAATGGATTTGGGTTGCAATTTGGGCTTGCAATCTCTGTAAGTTTGCCATCACTGTATCCCCATAGCAAGGCATATAAAAAGGACTTTTTATGCAGGGGCTGGCGATATAGCTCAGTGGACTAAGCATTTGCTTAGGTAAGTGCAGGGGCCAGAGTTCAATCCCTGGCACTGCATTCTGCACCAGTGATGGAGTCTAGGCATGGTGGCCCATGCCTGTAATCCCAGCACTAGGGAGACAGAAGCAGAAATTAGGGTCACTACCAGTCTGGGTTGCATAGTGAGACACTGCATATACGTGTGTGTGTGTGTGTGTGTGTGTGTGTGTGTGTGAGAGAGAGAGAGAGAGAGAGAGAGAGAGAGAGAGATGT
>PVKN010005980.1:0-29537 GCA_004027915.1 Capromys pilorides
GAGTACAGGTACTCGAGCCAGCACATGTCCAAGAACAGAGTTATCTTTGTCATGGTGATGAAACTTCAATGAAGCCAATCAGAAGAATGCACAGAAAATAGACTACCAGAGGGAAATACGTGCCTGGAGTTAGCAGGGAGGACAGCATAGCTTAGTGCAGGCAACTGCAGGCAGTCCCCAGAGGAGCGCTGCAAATTTCCAGCTGGATGACTTTAGCCCAAGTGTGTAACATCTCTGAGGCACTTTCTTTGCTGTAAACAAAGTTGAGACATGACAGCGAAGTAATATTTGAGGAAGATTGGCTCTGGACAACACACAACACCTACTAAACTACAGCCACTGTTGACTCCGATATTACTACTATCACCCATGGACCCGATTTGGTAGAGCACATTTTGTTTTCCTTAGGTGGACAGAATACACCTCATGTTGCCTTCATCTAATTGAAGAAATCAACCTGTATACAGAATTAACCTGCAAGTACTGATGTATGGCCTTTCGCAAGGCCAGTAGATCGTTTCAGAGTTGGGTGTGTCTGCTCGCTGTGCCTCTGGAGCTCAGGACTGGGTCTCCAGGTCGGCAAACGTGCTGGTTGCCTTTTTCACTTTCAGCATCTGAACATGTGCTCAGCTTTCCAAAACATATTCTGAGATAACCAGCTGGTTTCAGAATTTTTAAAGACATTATCGCTCCTGTCCAGGATCAGCGCCTCTTCCAGCATCTTTTCTTCCTCCTGGTTCATAGACTCAAATGTATCTTTCACCTATGATCCAGGGTGCTTAACTACTTAGCTCGGAATGCTGCTTTCTGTTTTCCCTTGAAAAAGAGAAGGACTTTAGACTGTGTCTTCAGAGAACTGGGACCAGCACACACTGGACCTACAGAGGGCCTGGGGATCCCCACGGCTGTCTGGGTCATAATACGCTGCTCGTGTCTGGCCCAGAAGGGTCTCTTGGGAGTTCCGGTTGCTGGTGTGAGAGGGGTTGGATCTTGCGCATGGTTTGCAGCTGGGTCTCGGTTTCTCCCCCAGGCATGATGCACTTGCCTGGCTTTGATGGCAGCAGCCTGAGCTTCCAGATGTTGATGAATGCAGACAGCCTGTACATGGCTGCACACTGTGCCCTGCTGCTCAACCTGAAGCTGTCACATGGCGACTACTACAGGAAGCGGCCAGCCCTGGCACCTGGCATGCTGGTGAGTGTGCAGCCTCGGTCTGCTACCCCAGGGCACCTGCGGGCCTGCTGCCTGCACAACCTGGGGCAGGGCCTGGAGGGCACAGCAGGGTGTGCTCCATTCCGCACCTGTGCGGCTCTGGAGGGGAGAAAGGAATGGTGCCATGAGGGCACAGACGTGCACAGGCATGAGCTGCGGGGCCGTCCTGCTCCTGCTGGGGTCTGCTCACAGGGAAGAGCCCTGAGTGCTTGCTCACATCCCGTCCTTTCATTCAGTGACATCATTAGACATGTGTCCACGAAGCACATTCAAAGACATCTTTACTGCATTGGGGTCAGACTTGCGAGACTGCTGAAAAGGATGCGTTGCCAAAAGACTCCTCACCGCATTCCAGAATGTACCCAGACCTACTCGTAGGCCAGAACTAGGCTCAGATTGCCAGTGACAGAACTCCTCAGAAGGGTGTGGGGAAGTGTACTGGGGACCCTGGGGTTAGCTCTCTGGACCGAGCAAGACACTCGTGTGGTGTCCTCCCCAGGGACACAGTCATGAGGGTGAAGTCCACAGAACGGGAGAGAGAAGCATTTGTTTGCTTCATAAAGTATGGACCTGCAAGGATAAATGGCTATGTTGTAAGTCCAGTGGCTCCAGGTGTGCCCCTTGGGCTCTCACCATCTTTGAGGCTGGGCTGAGGAGAATGGACAGCTGTGGGGCAGCTGTGCACTGTGTAACCCCCCCCCACCCCCTGGAGCCCTGCTCCTTCTGGGGGGCTATAGCAGACATCACCAGCAAAAGAAACTGCGTAAAGTCCGGTGCTTCTCCACCCTGGCCCCACCTCCCACCCCCTTTCAGCCCCTTGAAAGCTCGCTGACTCCTAGGTGAGGCAGGGTGGGAAGGGGCAGCTTGGGAGCTGCTCTGTGCAGAGGTCTGTGTGGCCCCCTCTCAATGCTCTCTCTGCAGAAGGAGTTCATGAGGCAGGTGCAGACCGGCGGGGTGCTGATGGTCTTCTCCCAGGCCTGGATCGAGGAGCTGTACCACCAGGTGCTGGAGAGAAACATGCTGGGCGAAGCCGGCTACTGGGGCAGCCCGGAGGACAACAGCCTGCCGCTCATCACCATGCTGACAGGTCAGCGCCCATCCCCCGCCACGTGGCACTCAGTGGGGTGGGAAGGCTCAGCCCTCAAGGCCGCTTTCGAAGCACAGTGGTGGTTGAGGTGGATCTTGAAACAGCAGCCAGGAAGCCTCTCTGGGGGTTGGTCACAGCCCAGAGCCCACCTCACCAGTATTCTGTCCTTTTCTGTGTGGGGCTTGTGAGGCTCACTGTGTCTCACTAGACAAGCACGAGCTTGGCCCCTCATCTGCTGGGGTCAGGCTGTAGACCACTCTTGTACAGATAGGCAGCACTCCCTGGTCACAGGGCCCGGGTTAACATCTAAGGCTCTGAGAGGCTCACTGCCCCTTGGGTCTGAGCAATAATGTAGAATGACTGATTTTAAACGTGGGCTCTTTTCCATTTCCTGTCCACGTCAGAGCTCTTCCCTTCCAAATAAGAATTTCACATGGTACCACATACTCACCTGCCCAGCATATTTTGTTGTCAGTGTTCAGAGCTTTTACATATTGTTGAACTATTAGAAATTTCACAGTGAGGCCAAGCACTGGGGAGGCTGAGGTAGGGGGATTGCTTCAAGCTAAAGGACAGCCTGGAAATTTAAAGCCAGTTTGGACTATAAAAAGATCCTATTTCAAAAATGAAAGCAGGGAAGGGAAGGGAGGGGAGAGGAGGGGAGGGGAGGGGGAGTAGAAGGGGAGGGGAGGGGAAGGGAGGTGAGGGAAGGAAGGAGGAGGAGGAAGGAAGGAAGGAAGGAAGGAAGGAAGGAAGGAAGGAAGGAAGGAAGGAAGGAAATAAAGCAATTTTGCATGAAAGTAGAAAAGTAGCAGTTTGGGTATTGGCTTTTGGGGGTCCAATTTTCTTGGCTTAGCTAGAAAGTCAGTTAAAGGTTACAGAGTGTTCAAAAGTTTCATTCACTCACCAGGAGCCTTATTAAGCTAGCTCTTCAGGCTTGTGCCCTCCTGGTCTGAGTCCCCAGACTGGCCCCTGATCTGCATTGTCCTCTCATGGCTCCTGCTAATGGCATATGGAGGCCGAGGCCCTGTAGCCCGTGCCCCTTCACCCTGCTGCTGTGTCCCACAACCTTACACAGCTTGTAGCTGTGCACCAGGTAGAAGTAGGTCTAGGATAGACAGGACCGGGTTGGCTAAAAGGTGGGCCAGGTTCCTACAGTTGGTTCTGAGAACACTTGTAAAGGTAAGCGTCAACTACTGGCTGTGGAGAGGGGGCGGCGCTACTGAGGAGCCAAGCACACAGTGAGGTTTGTCTCCACAGGGCAGGGTCCCCATTGCTGTCTGACATTTGGAGTTTCGCTCTCAGAACAAGGATGAAAGTTGGGGGGCAAGGCTGGGTCCTAAGCCTCAGGGACCAGGATCACTGGAAGGTGCCAGTTCATATATTGTTAACCATGGTAGCATTTATAAAATAATTCTTATATGCCAGGGCCTCGCACTTCATTTACCTATAAGTAATGCTCGGTTTCCATCTGTTCTTGCCCACGCCCTTCCTGGGGATAGCTGGTGCTGTCCGGAGCTTCTTGGTCTTGGAATCTGGATCTTCAGCACACCACCTTTAACTCATTAATCCTTCAATGCCATAATTTTTGCCAAACACAGTCTTTATAAGGTCCTTGCCTGGAGCTTAGTGAAAAGGGCCATTCCATGATGAGAAATGAATAACCAACTATTCATGTCACTCTCATCAGTCACCACGTTAGCCAGCCATCTCTCTTAGAATGGAACGGTGCGTACTGTTACTATGTCCATAGGAAAGTTACTACACTCTAAATTAATGATAGAAGAGTAAACTTTTCTTAAGAAGGTGACACAATAAGTTTTTATGAGTCTTTGCAGTAAATGCTAGATATGGCATGACAAGCAAATTCGACCAGCAGTGAACCTAGGGGTACAAAAGTGCTACCTGATCTTTTTATTACATACAAGAAAAAAACATGGACTAAGCACCTGTTTAGGCAAGCACAGGGACCAGAGTTCGATCCCTAGCACCAGAGGCTGTGCCAACCCTGCCTCCAGGCATGGTGAAGTGACCACTGAGTCTGGGTGTGGTAGTGCACACCTGTAATCCCAGCATGGGGGAGGCTAAAACCAGGAGAATCACTGTGAGTCTGAGCTGTGTAGTGAGATACTGTACCAAATACATTAAAGAGAAGAGGAAGAAGAGGAGGAACAGGAGGAAGAAGAGGAGGAAAAACAACCGTGACACCTTGCCTGTACAAACTCCGGCCACCCGTGGTGCCATGGAAATTGTGCTATAGAATTGTGCAACTGTAGTGCTCCGATAAATTTTGTGGTACTTGAATTCACTACTCCTTTACCAGGCACATAAGAAACATAACATAGGTTAAGGACGATTTCTACTGCAGGCCAATGAACAACCACTTGACCGGTAGTCAAATTAATTTCAGAGAAACTGGCCTGCTCCTGTTTTAACAACCACATAGATTTCTTCCTTTTTTGATCTCTTAACGTGCTGCCCAGAAGTCTCTAAGCTTCTTAAAGTTTTTATAAGAATCAAAGGTAAAGCAAGCCAGTTTTTAAGCCCCTTGCAAAGAATTCTCCTGTTGCGTCAAGGCTAAAGTCCTAAACTCAGAGTTGCTTATCCTCCCATCCTGCGTGTCCCCTCCCTGGGTTGCACTCACGCACACTGAGCCCAAGCACACACATTTTGACCCCATCACCACCACTGACGTGGTTGCTTCCTTTACACCAAAGATTTCAGTACCCAGAGAACGGAGTGTCTGTCCCAGGTATGAGGCTGCAAGGTTCCATAGGTAGGAACCGTGACAGAAGCCCTGCATTCTCAATTCCAGGCCGTCAGTGCCTTCCTGCTGCAATGTGGAAGGGAGATTTGTTGAGCTAATCCTGTTGAGGAGGGTTTGTTGCAGGGTAGGTATAGAAACAAAGTAGCTGAGGAGCCTGTAGAAAGCATGAAATGGGAAGACATGGGCACTGGTCTAATTCTTTTCTCTGCCATCCACGTGGATTTACATGATTTACCTACTTTGAATATTTCCCCCTTGTGTGAAATGGGAAAAGTAATGTCAACCCAACCCTATCTACCTACTTTGAATTGTTGAGACCATGAAATGAAAAAAATGTTAGTTGAGTACTATAAGGTATTCTTAACAATGTACTGTCATAGTTTTCCTCTATTAGATTAAGTGATTATCTGACTAAAGAGGTCTGTCCTTTTTAAAATTCTAATGAAGAAGCCCTCAAAGAAAAAATTCATTTTAGGGTGACTTGCCTATACAAAATTTGGAAATAATGCCACAGATATGAATGAAAAAGAAAATCCAAAGCTCAAAATTATTCCACATGAATAGATTTCTTAACAGTAGAGATGGCAGAATCTAGCTTTATTTTTCAAAAACAGAATATACAGTGTCATAGCAGAAAAATGCTTTGACAGTGAAAGGAAAATGAACTGACTAAATAAAATGCAATTCATAATACTCTGAAAAAGTTGCTTTAGATGTGCTGGTCACTTCTTGAAGGAAAACGAGGATTATGGTGGCCCTGTATTGGACCAAAGTGTGTAGTCAGGAAAAACCTTGTTGACTTTCCTTGGCAGATATTGACGGCTTAGAGAGCAGTGCAATTGGCGGCCAACTGCTAGCCTCAGCTTCCACTGAGTCTCCTTTCACCCAGGGCAGGAGAGTGGATGACTCCACGGTGGCAGGTAAGAACCTGACTCTGAAGTGTATGAGTGGGACTGGGGAGACAGCTCTGTGGTCTAAGTACCTGCCTGGTAAGCACGAGGACTTGGGTTTGATCCCCAGTACTGCATGCTGTGTGAACCCCGCACCAAGCTGGCTACCAAAACCAGGTATGGTAGTGCACATCTGTAATCCCAACACTGGGGAAGCCGAGACAGGAGGATCACTGAGTCCAAGCTGCTTAGTGAGACTCTGAACCAAATAAATAAATAAATCTTTTTTTAAAAAAAAAACCTAAAAGTTAAGTGTATGAGTATTTTTGTCATGGTGTATATTATCAGCAATTCTGTTACAGTGTGGTACCATAAATCATCAGAGACTTTGTCTTGATTCTAACTGTAACTGATGGAAGTTATCTAACATCATCCAGCTGATGATCACGTAACATTTGTTATTCATAAGCACAAAGTGAAGCATGACCCAGCAGGCCATTAAATTGCATTTCTTCCCATAGAACTGTGTGCAACTCAGTGTGACTAATCTGGTAGCTGGAGAGCCCCGGGTCATCCTCTGCCAGATCGCCACTGTCTCTGGAGAGTGACTGTGCATCCTCATGTCCTAGGTGTGGCATTTGCTCGATATATTCTGGTTGGCTGCTGGAAGAACCTGATCGATACTCTGTCAACACCCCTGACTGGCCGCATGGCAGGGAGCTCCAAAGGGCTGGCTTTCATCCTGGGAGCTGAGGGCATCAAAGAGCAGAACCAGAAGGAACGCGATGCCATCTGCATGAGCCTCGATGGGCTACGGAAAGCTGCCAGGCTGAGCTGTGCACTAGGTACCGGCCAAGGGTCCCTGCGGGACGCACTGGGCAGCAGGTCTTCTGGAAGGGATTCTGCCAGGTGGGTGCCTGGAGAATCTGCTCAGTTAAGGCGTAGCTGTCTGCTTCCTCTAAAGGGGTTGCTGCTAACTGCGCCTCAGCCCTCGCTCAGATGGCAGCTGCCTCCTGCGTCCAAGAAGAGAAGGAGGAAAGGGAAGTCCAAGAACCCAGTGATGCCATAGCACAAGGTAACAGTGGAGGGACCAGCAGCCACCTGGGGCCTGGAACATGGTGTGTGCACACCTGCCAGGTGACACGCACCCCTGTTCTGCGTGATCCACAGTCAGTGGACACCACTGAGCCACAGGCTTGGGTCTGCTGGAGGTGAGGGACACACGTGCTCTAAGTCCGCTCCTCTGGCCTCTTGCTGAGGGAAGTGCCAATGGCGATGACTGGAGGCTGTGGCCCACCCAGCTCCATCCGCATCTGGCCACTGGTCTCGCCACGAAGGGCCATGCTCATTTGAAGCGTTCCCCAGTGCAGAGTGGTGAAAGCAGTCAGGCCAGTTTTCTGGAAGGGAAAATCAAACAGATAGGGGAGTTGAGAGGAAAGAGAGAAACCTGCTGTGTGAGAGAGAGACCTGCGCCTTGTAGACTCAAAATAATGCTTGTTTGCTCTTGTTTTGCTTTTTGAGATGGGTCTCACTTTGTAGTCCAGGCCCACCTTTAACTCCCTGCATAGCTCAGGCAAGGGCTGAACTCTGCATTCTCCTGCCTCAGCCTCTGGAGTGCTGGGATTACAGGCCTGAGCCGTGGTGTCCTGCATAGGAAGTGTTGATTTGAACTCATTGAAATCAGTGAGGTGGTGAAGCTAGTGCCTGCCTACCCAGGGAGAAGCAGGTGGTCTTTCCAATTGCAGTGGAAGCTGAAAGGCAGTAGCAAAAGGAGACAGGCAAGCTCGTTCCAAATTACTCTAATCCCACCTACTAGACCATAAACTAGTGATCACAGAAAACGGTTGTGTATGTTTAAGAAAAAACAATTCAGATCAGCGTTCCTCAAACTTGAATAGTATTTGAAGATCCATTTGCAAGCAAAAAAATTCTTATAGATCTCCAGCATTAACCCAAACAGGAAAATAAAATTTCACTGAAGCATTGTACAAGATGAGCTACACTATAATTCTTACATTTGTAGCTCTTTAAAACTGACAAGACTGGAGATCTGAACATAGCTCAGAGGTAGAGCTCTTGCCTAATATGCCCAGCTTCAATCCCCAGGACCACAGAAACAAACAACAATAACAGCAACGAAAACCACACATAGAAGAGCAGAAGTAAATATTGTAATTGTAAACACACAGAGTTAATATAGATTCATGAGACAAAGGCTGTTTTATTAAGCATCACTTTGTCTATTACAATAGGAGTGTGATTCAGAGTCCCCTGATGTTCGCTTATGTATTTCTGTTATGAATTGTGGTTTACATCCAGTGACTTGAAACTTTTGTTCAGGAAGGATACTATCATTGGGCCTTGCCTCACAGGTCACAGAATTGCTGCCCTAAGACAACATCTGCAAACATCTGCATCTTTCCTCCTTAGTTATCATTAATAATAATTTTAAGAAAATATTCCTTGGAGCTCACAAAAGCAAACATGAACCTGCCAAGGAGGAGCGGGCGATACAGTTTTCAGCTATCGGGCATCATCCCTGTGCCTACATAGTTGTAGAGGCGACCATCATAATAAAAGTAGAGCGTACGCTCTTGGCGAGCATGTGCAGACTGCTGGGAACTCCTCTCCGTCACCAGGCAGAGTGCACAGGGGAGGTGGAGGGTCTCAGCCCAGGTGGAGGAGCTGAAGTCAGTCCGTGAAGCCCGTCCACACTGCTGCACCTGACCCAGAGCCCACGGGTGGGCTGGGAGGGTCTGCGCCTACCAGCTTGGGATCCATCTGACTCCAGAGCCACAGGGCTGGGGTGGCCCGTGGATGTGGCCTGCTCGTTGGGTGGTTTGCATGATGAGCACCGAGGCCCTACCGAAGAGATGCTTGCTATCCTGGAGGTCTGTTGTTCCCCTTCTGCCCTTGCATGACCACACATTCTCTCATTCTCATCCTGTCTCTCTCCCTTTCTGTCTCCCTTGCTCAGAGTGTTATTTTAATAAATGTCTTTCTGACACAGTGAAACTAAAAGTGGAGCAGAAACTGGAGCAGATGGGGAAGGTGCAGGGGGTATGGCTGCACACGGCCCACGTCTTGTGCATGGATGCCATCCTCAGCGTAGGCCTGGAGATGGGAAGCCACAACCCGGACTGCTGGCCACACGTGTTCAGGTGCATGACGGGATCCCCACCCCACGGCCCGACCCTGCCTGGGAAGCGTGGGGGCAGTGGAAAGGGCAGGTTGAGGATCTGCAGTGCTTCCAGAGATGCTGAGCTTGCCCTGGGTAGAATCCACTTCTGAGAGAGAAGAGGAAGGGAGGGAGGGAGGGAGGGCTCACTGGATACCTGTTGGAGAGCAGAGTAGCAGAGCTGGACTAGAGACATCGCGATTTAATCATCATTTATCAGTTGAGATTGTCACAAGAGACAGATGTATTGTGTTAAGGACAAAAGAAAAAGAAAAAAAAGCCAGACCCCAATTTCTTAAGTAGTGGCTAGAAGACAACTGTGAAAGTTAAGTGAATAATGTGCAAATCCAAAAGCTGGTCATGTGTCAGCAATATAACACTGCTGCGTGTTTCTCAGTATCCCTGGTGCTTGAGGAATGACTTAGGACAGCATGTCTGGCTACATAAAATGCCTAGTTAAAGATGCTGTCTTAACTGGATAAATAAAAACATAATACATCTGTGGCAAAAAAAGAAAAAAATTTGGCTCTAAGCTTTGTAGCATCAAAGTGCAAAAAAGGTCCCCATCAGCTGCATAGCACATGGTGCCTGTGAGCTGAAGACAGCAACACCCGAAGTCCACATCTTCCTGTGGCTAAGGCTAAATGCATTTCTCCCTGGGCCCTGGCATAGTTGTGCAAGGAAGGGGCGACCTTCACAGAGCAGGCTGTACCTTACCTAGCGCCCCTCACATAGCCCTGAGGCCCCGCATCAGGTGCACAGCTCGGGCAGATCGGCTATGGAGCCGGAGCAGCAGGAGCAGCCATGAGATCGGGTTCACTCTGATGCCACCAAAGCAAATGCAGCCATGAGTGTTTGTTGAGCTTCCAGGAGAGATGCCGAGTGCTCCAGGGTTGTAGAACCACCAGCCTGCCAGGATCCCAGGGAAGACCAGGATGAATCAGCCTGGAGCAAAGTGGGTTTCAGTATGGAAACCAGCTGCTTGGATGGGCCCGGGGCCATCACGAGAACATGGAACATCCAAAGCATGCCTTGACCAATAACTAGTTGATTTTTCCGGGGTGATGAGAGACCTCTCGTGAAACATTCTAGTTCTAGGTTCCACTGAGAAGAGACACTTCTGGGGGATTGGAAGTTGCACCACCTGTTGTGACTCTTCTCTGTATCTGCTGTGTGAGGGCACCATGGCCCCACCTCAGCACAAGGGACATGGAGCTGTCAGGACCAGGCAGACGTTGGCTGGCCAGAGCCCCATTGCGGCATCATGTGTGTGCTCCTCCATCGTAGGGCTCCGTAGGAAGGAAATGCTTCTGGTCCCTAATCAGAGCACCATCTATAGGGAAAGAGGGCCCTTTGGAGAAACAGGCTCAAGTAGCCACCATCCAGATATACCAATAAGTTGAGCAAGATGGCACCCGGTAAACTGGACTCCTTGGTCTGTTTTTCTCCCATAGTGTGACAGCAAGAGAACCCGAAGGATTCCTGAGCAAGGAAAGGCTGTATGGTATACACACATGCGTGTACACACATGTAGTAAAGAGGGGGGAGGGCAGGAGGGAAGGGCTAAGAGAACAGAAAACAGTGGAGAGCTCGTCCAGGTGTCTTTGCACCTCACGGAGGGGTGGATGGAGC
Source organism: Capromys pilorides (assembly GCA_004027915.1). Classification (NCBI taxonomy): domain Eukaryota; kingdom Metazoa; phylum Chordata; class Mammalia; order Rodentia; family Capromyidae; genus Capromys; species Capromys pilorides. Next base: position 10,767 of record PVKN010005980.1, read on the forward strand.
TGGCCAGACCGAGCCAAGCACTGAAGGCTGCTTGTCTGACTCTTTCCAGGGTGTGTGAGTACGTGGGCACCTTGGAGCACACCCACTTCAGTGACGCCACCTCGCAGCCTCCTCTGGCCATCAGCCAGCCCCAGAAAGCATCTGGGGCTTCTGGGATCCTTGGGGACCTAGAGTGCGAGGGCTCATCCCAGGAGCCAAGTGTGGAGCAGGGGCCCTGCCTGAGCGTAGCCCCTGTGGTCCAGCCTCTGTCCATCCCAGAGCTCGTCCGGGAAGGCAGCCGAGGCCGCGGTTCTGACTTCCGTGGCGGCAGCCTCATGAGCGGGGGTAGTGCCGCCAAGGTGGTGCTGAGCCTCTCCACGCAGGCTGACAGGTAGGCGCCCAAGCCCACCACCACCCCCAGGATTCCCAAACAGGGAGGCTGTTGCCTATTGGTAGCACCCACTCTTTCTGTATGGTCTCAGAATCAGCCCAACAGCAACAGGATTTGTTAGTCATTTTAGTGTCTTTTGAGCTTTTTTGAGCATACCTCTCCCAACTACCACGATCTCCCCTTAGCATGAGCCATTCCCAGAGCCCCAGTCTTGGTACAGCTGCCTGCAGGTAAGGCTCTGTCTCTGTATTGTCATTTTGGACAACTTCCCACCCCGGTTTTCTTGATGAATAGCGACATTATTTTTTAGGTGATACTCTCACAAGTTAGTTGTGTATTTAATCAGTTAGTACTTTTGTAGTTTCCACAGCAAGGCTTTGCAAATAGTGAATATCCACTATTTTTATGATTTTGCTTACAAAATCCAGCACCCAGGAATATATGCAATATTTTGATACCCAAACAACCACATCAAGGACAGGAAGGGAAATCAGCAGTTGCCCCTTGTTTGGTTTGACTTTCTGATGCCAAACGTGTTTCCAGCACCAGTTACACGTGGTGCCCCCTCACCCAGCTCCCCAGCATGTGGTCATGATGCCTTGGGCTTCCCAGCAGTGGCACCATGAGGTGTGTACAAAGGACAAGCAGGAAGGAATCAGGCAGAGGGACCCCGGGGCTGGTCCCTGGGCTGGAGGAGCTTGGACACCAACCAGCCACAAGGTCACATCTCCAGACAGAAGTCTGCTGAGACTCCATGTCCCCACTGAGTCACCCAGCGTGCATGGGTGCCCGACTGTGCCATGGTCCCTTCTTCCTGTTCATCCATCAAGTTGGTCATGAAAGGGTTTTGGAAAGCAACTTGTGGGTGTCCGGGGGAATAAGCCACTCTTATGTTTCAAGAGACCATTAATAGGACTTAGAAGACAAATGCCATAAAAGTCAGAATTATAAAAATAACACCAAAAATATACTGGTTTTAATAATTTATAGATCTTTAATCTCCTTCCTGTCTTAGACCTCAGAGTGTCTCATTTTATGCTTTCAAAATGGCTCAGGATTCAGTTTCTGTTAGAGATGCTGTCCTTAACCTCAATGATATCCCATGGATTCTGGCCTCTGGTGTCACCACAGGCTTGGGGAGCAGGATGTGGGGTGGCCCTAGAGTGACAAGCAGGCTCACTTCCATGTGAAACTAAACTAGTATTTGATCTTGGTATACCCCATCCTGGTGCTTCCAGTTGATGATCCCAGTACTATAATCCTCCTCCTCCAATTTTTCTTATGCCAGAGAAATAAAACAAAAAGAGCCTATACCACACCCTACTGCTTTCCCAGTGCTGGGGTTAAACCCAGAGCTGTGAGCACACTGAATGCTTGATTCACCGCTGAGCTACGTTCCCAGCCCTGCGAGCATTCATTCTTCCAGCAGGTTCTCGAGCGCCCATAGCCTCCAGGGCTCTGGGTGTGCAGTGCAAGCTCCACCTCTGGGGCTCACAGGACATGGTAGTAGTAAGTGCTATCCTGTCTTGCTCAGCACGGGAAACGACAGCACAGTCTGAGGACTGCTCCCAGTCCCTCTGATTCTGGGCCTGCTTTGCCATCTTTCACCTCCTGGCTGTGCTCTTGGAGCACCTGCCCTGGCTGAGCTACACTACAAGGGAGCTAAAGTCTGCTTTGATCCTTGGACTGAAGTCCTGTAGCTTGTGCAGATTTGTGCACTATAATAATAAGTCTAATAATGTTGTGCCTTTGCCGACAGTGTTTACACAGCATTGCTATTAATTACATTGACAAATTACTATCATCATTGTGCCATAAAGACCTGGCTGAATTGTTTCCAAATAACGGATCTCTTTGTTTGCACCCAGGCTCTTTGAAGACGCTACAGATAAGCTGAACCTCATGGCCCTAGGTGGCTTCCTCTACCAGCTGAAGAAAGCATCGCAGTCCCAGCTTTTCCACTCTGTTTCAGACACAGTGGATTACTCTCTGGCAATGCCAGGTAATCGTTTCTCTGAAGGAACAGTGCAGAGAAGGGAGCAGGAAACAGCCTGGTCTCCTTGAGATAGTGTTTCCACCTCACAAGGCCATACTGATGAAGCTCAGCGTGGGCTCCTTCAGTTGTGAGGTGCACTGGTGGAGCTGGGGTGACTGAATGGAAATGCCACTGCCACTCCTGCTTCAACCAGTACTGCAGGTATTGCCCTGGAAGTGGGGCTGAGTTGTTCTGCTTAGGCTTTTGCTGGTGACGAAGAAACAGTGTCAAGACAGAATCCAGGGTGATCCAGATTCTCTAGGCCTCAAATCCACCCCTCAAGGGCCAGGGAGATAGCTCAGTAGTCTAAGCACCTTTCTGGCAAGTTCAGGGACCCAGGTTTGATCCCCACATTTCATACCAGCCCCACACCATGCCAGCTGCTGAAACCTGGTGTAGTAATGCATGCCTATAATCCCACTGCTAGGGAGGTTGAAGCAGAAGGATCACTATGAGTTTGAGCTGCGTAGCAAGAATCTGTACCAAATACATAAATTAGAAAAAAAAAAAAAAGTCCACTCCTTGGTTCCACCCACCTACAAAGCAGCCACTGACTGGAGAAGGGAGATTAGGAGAGAAAAGTGGAAAGGCCAACAGGACTTTTCTCCGTGTTTAGAGACTGCCCTCGGGGCTGATGGTGGGCGGGTATCGCAGTGCCCATGCATGAGGCCAGGTGAGAGGCTCTCCTGAAGACCACTCCTGTGGAGAAAGGAGCAAAGCTGTGTCAAGTTGCTGAGTTTCCATGGGGTCCCAGGTTGCTCAGACAGGACCAGGCGCAGGGATGCACTTGGGTTGCATGTTAAGAACCTCTACGCTCTTCCCATCTTAGGAAGCTGAACTTGCAAATGCTAGATATTTGGCTCTTTGGTGCTTACTGAAGATTCTGATTTGTGAACAGCATCCCTTTCCCAATTACTTTTGTTTATTTTGTTTTGATTTTTTTAGTTCATTTTGTTCAACAAACTCTTGCATCTGTGACTTGTTTTCAGTAGACCACCGGAGAGAAGCTGCTCTGATTCATATATAGTCCTAACCCAAAGGCAGATCACCTGTTGTCCCCACTGGCTTTTCTTTCTTTCTGTGTGTGTGTGTGTGTGTGTGTGTGTATTTGGTACAGAATCTCACTACACCTACACAGATCAGCCTTGTGGTGATCCTCCTGTTTTCCGCCTCCCCAGCACTGGGATTACAGGCCTGCGCCACCACACCTGGACTCTGTCACTGGCTTATGTGGCATACAGGACCAGGATCAAACCCTGGTCCCTGCACTTGCCCAAGTAGGAGCTTAGTCCACTGAGCTATCCCACCAGCCTCATCTCACCAGCTTTTCACAGACTTTTGAACCTTAGTTGTATAAAGCCAACCTCTTGGTCTCGGATATCCAGAGCATTTCTGAGCCCAAGGGTGATCTTCAGTCTTCTGCTTTAGAGACAAGTGGAGGCTCTGGGCTTATAGAGAAACAATGACCAGAGTTGCGCTGAGGGTGAGGAAGGAGCCCTGGCTCGGTAACCCATCAGGTGAGGGCTGAGAGGCTGCTGTCACACTCAGCAGCTGCTTGGGCGGCGGCAGGTCAAGTTCATGTTTCAAGCATTCAGTGCCCTATAAAATTACCATAATTCCATTTACTTCTTGGGGTTGCTTTAAAAATTAAAGTGATTAAAGATGTAAAGAATCAACACAATTTTTCCTCCTGGGGAAACATCCAGTAAATGCCCATCGTTCCTCTTCCTGTTATTTGAAGTATATTTAACATAATGCAACACGATGTAACAGGATATACAGAGCACCCCGTGGTAGCCAGATAAAGATGGGATTCTGTAGGACACAGGGGAGAGGCACTAGGGCGCAAGCAAGAAGGTGAGGGGAAGCCTAGGGGCACAGCAATGAAAGAGCAAGAGATGGGGGTAGGCAAAGATGGTACTGAGCAAGACAGAGCAGGCTGCAGCCTGTTACCGAGAGTGGAAGGCCCAGGCTGCCTGGCAAGGGCTGCAGAGGGCAGGGTTGGCAGAGTCAGTGACAATGGTGAAGCATGACAGGAACAACAGTGATACTGGCAGCTGACAGCACCTACTCGCATGTGGCAGGCCCGTGCTTGGCACTTGATGTGTGGCACCACGTTTCTTTAGCCATTGAAGTAACTTAAAGAAGCTGGGCGTGGTGGCATACGCCTATAATCCCAGCACTTGGGAGGCTGAGGCAGGAGAATCAATGTGAGTTCAAGACCAGCCTAGGCTTCAAAAGTAAGCTCAAGGCCAGTCTGAACTACATAGCAAGACCCTGTCTCAAAAAGACCAAAAAAAAAAAAAAAAAAATAGACCCCAGTTCCAGCTGAGGTCACAAGGGTCAGCAAGGAAGTCCTTGACCTGTCCTACCCATGCTGCTCCGTGGTCACACCAGGACTTCAGTCTAGGCATCTGCCCCAGCCCTCCTAGCCACCCACTCCTCCATTCCTTCTCAGCAAATATTGTCACACCTGTCTCATGCCTGGGACAGAGGATGTGGTGGTCAGCAGAAGAGCTCTGACCACCTTGTAGTTTTTTAATACAAGCATGGTCCCCTCCATGCTTGTGTGACCCATGCTGAATAACCCTATAGGTACCTTGATTTTCAGCCTCTCTGTACTCCCGACTTCTCATTGTGTGGCCCTGCCTTCCTGCAGGAGAAATTAAATCCACTCAGGACCGAAAAAGCGCGCTCCACCTGTTCCGCCTGGGGGATGCCATGCTGAGGATCGTGCGGAGCAAAGCACGCCCCCTGCTGCACGTGATGCGCTGCTGGAGCCTGGTGGCCCCGCACCTGGTGGAGGTGAGGCCCCTGCAGTGGGAAGAGCTGGTGCCCCTGGCTGGGGAATGACCTGCTGCAGAGCTGGGCAAGAGCTCTGGGTGGTGGGTGGGCAGAGTGCTGTGGCCTTAGGGCTGTGAGATCTTTCCTGTCACTACCTGGTCACAAATTCATTGCTCTCCAGTTAACTTCAAGGCACCTGGAGAACCAAAGTGTAGAGCTTTCCTCGTGTCACTCAGTTCCTTTCTGGTCACTGGGGCACAATACCTGACACCTACAGCTGTAAGGGAGAGAGGTAGGTTTTGGCTCACAGTCTGTAGAGCACCAGGATGTAGTTAGTTGGCTGGCTCCATGGTAGAGGAAAAATAGCTCTTGGCATAGCAGCCAGAAGCAGAGGGAGGGATGAAGGGAGGAGGAGGGAGCTAGACTCTGCTAGCCCACACCCCCCATGACTACCTCCTCTGCCAGGCCTCACCTCCCAGAATCACACTTGGCTGTAGCTCATAGGTGGACCCATCCACTGCCAACTGTCATGGCCCCATGGTCCAACTACCCCCCATGACTTTCTGCCCATGAGCACAGGAGGCTGTGAGGAGACTTCTACATATAAACCATAACACTGTGACTCTCTGCCTCTTCAGTTATACCCCTCAGCAAGTCACCTTGCAAGGCCAGTTTTTTATTCTTTGTGATCTGTTGAGTCTGGACTTAACAGACAACTAGAGAACTTCTCATGTCTTCCCTTTCATGTATAAATATACCACTATCTTTCACTCCTGCCATTTTCTTTTCTAATAATTTAATTACCCAGAACAATGTTCTTGCAGTAGGGGAACCATATGCCTGGGTTTTCCTAGCAGGATCAATGCTAAGACTCTTTCACTTTCCAAGGGAGAGCACTTTGTGGGGTAAATTTGGGGGCAGTTGCCCATCTGCCCGTCGAGTCAATGATGCCTGGCTGGTTCTATGTTGACAGAAAAAAATGTTGACCTGTTTTATGGTGACAACTGCTCTTCACAGCCTTTTAACATCACTTGATTAAGAGGTATAATAAAAGGTTTTGGGGCTTTAATTCACTGGAGAATATTCTAACAGCATAAAAGAGTAGAACATGTTAATTTAGGGAAGGAAGAGGTCAGTTATATTACACTATAATAAAACACCCCTAAAACCAAGTGGCTTATAGGTGTATTTAGCTCTGATCTGTGGGTGGAAGGATGAGAGGAAGGCACATCGGGGTTGTTCGGGTCAGCGCCAGCCTCCTGGCGCTCAGCTGGTCTTACTTTTGTGCCAGGTTGGCTGGTATAAAGACTGGTTCATGCTGGTCTTAACTGGGCTGGTTGGGCAAATAGATCTGGTACCTGGTCTCTCCCATAGACACGCCTGCCGCAGACAGCCCTGCTCACTCACATGGCATTTTTAAGTTTTCTCAGAACATCAAGAGGGCAAACCATACCTCACGGCTGTTTTTTCATTCTCAGCTTAGATAGTGTTCACTACTGTCTCATGTCCAAGCTCAGGATCTTTAGGGGACGGCCCAGAACCTAGGAGATATGAGCCAATCAGAGCGCTCATTGCAAGTAGCCTGCCTCACTGAGGGGCCAATGACCTCCCTCATCTTCATACTCAGAGAGGGCAGCTAAGGATGAGACCATGCCAGCCCCAGAGCAGCTTCTGGCATCTCTACAGCAAGCATGTTCTGTAGTCTCTGTGCAACCAAGGAAAACTCAGGTTGACAGCAGGGGAAAACAAATGACCAGAAATATAATTTTCTATTCAAACAAAATTGGAGTTGTGTTGATCAGTTGGTTGAATATCTTCAAATGCAATTTACTGCATAGTTGACCCGTAGTCCTTAGAATTTTTGTCACTGTAGAGCTGCTGCTTTTCCCTCCACAAAAGGAGGTCAGCTGTAAAAGCCACGGAAACCATCCCTCTTCCCTGAGGACCTCCTGGTGACCCTCTCTCTCCTGTTCTGGGCAGGCTGCCTGCCACAAGGAGAGACACGTGTCTCAGAAGGCGGTGTCCTTCATCCATGACATCCTGACAGAGGTGCTCACAGACTGGAATGAGCCACCTCATTTTCACTTCCATGAAGCACTCTTCCGACCCTTCGAGCGTATCATGCAGCTGGAGTTATGTGACGAAGATGTCCAAGACCAGGTCAGTGTTACGCTGGCGTTCGGCAGCACCATCACCAGAGGCAGCTTCCAGAGCATGCCTTGGCAGTCAACAGTCCTCTGAGTCTGGCATCCTTGATCTTCCCAGTAATCTAGATTGAGCTGGCGACAAAGATAGGCTGGGCAGTTTAGCTAACGATACCTACTTAGTGATGGGGGTGCTGGGACGCAGACCTGACAATCTCACAAGAGTGGTCCATCCTGGTCCCCCACCACCATCCTTCATACTACTGGCAAGTGGCAAGGAAACCCACTTCAGACTTCCTGGCTAACACATTGGTGGACCAAGAATGCAGATGGACCTTTCTGTGAAATCTACTAAAAAGCCTTACATTTAGTAGTATATGTTTGTGACACACAGTGATTATACTCAGCTTGGGGGTCTGATACATACACAGGTCACATCCTGATCATTTTATTTGATCCCTTCCCATCTCTACAGAGTCTACTTCCATGTTCTTAATGAGGCTCTTTGAATTACTTATTTATTGGGTCTCTCTTTTTAGAGAAACTAGCAATGTGATAGTCCTTAGCAGTATGTGGATGTATTGTCAAAAAAGATAAGAAATGTCAACATACTCAAAAACTAAGTGACAACTGGAAGCCAGAGAAGGCAGCTGGGCCTACAACTGGTTTTACAGGGAGGGAATTTGCCATTGGGCAAAGGAAGGGACCTGTGTCTCATTCCTGAGGGCACAGGGACAGAAGACAAAGCTCAGGGTGTCCACCCAGGCCACTGCAGAGTTAGAGCTGAACCCAAGAGCCACCCTCCCTGAGAGCACCAGCAGGCTGTCTCTGACAACGATTTGTGTGAAGACTTTTTAACCAAACTCCTGAATTTAAAATTATAAGCTGGCCTCTTCCTGGGGGTCTCTGTATGAAATTTTACCTCCTCCAATACAAAAGTAACTTTACAAAGTGTCATGAATTCATAAAGAACAAAACCGACTCCTATTTCTAGAAGAAATCGCAGATGACAATCATTTGAGAACTTGAGTTAGGGAGAGATTTCTTAGCAATCCCAGCAATATGACTCATTGAAAAGCAAAACAAAAATAAACTGGTGGATTAGGGCCAGCCAGATAATGCAGCTGACTAAAGCACCTGTGTCACAGAGCAGAGTGGCCAGGGTTTGATCCCTGGCATGCCGTGCTTGCCCAGTCCCCAGGGTGCACTGAGACTGTGAGACTGGGCATGGTGACTCCCACCTGTAATCCCAGCACTGTGGGAGGCTGAAAACAGGAGAATCACCACGAGTCTGATCTATGTAGTGAGACCCTGTAGACCCTGTAGACCCCGTACTAAGTTCATTAAAAAAAAAAAAAGACTAATGGATTAGACTTTATCTGAACTCTGAAATTTTGTTCTTAAAAAGGCGCCATTAAAAGATAAAAATAACAAGACAAACACAAGGGTGTTAAAAACATTCCTGAATCATAAATCTTAGGACAGACTTGAATCTGCAATGCATGAACACTAACAGCTCCATAATAAAAAGACAATAAGGAGATACACACCCAATTTACAACGCAACAGACTGTTCACAGAGTAGCTGAGGAGAGGGTGGAAATGTGCCCCCAACATTAATTCCTAGTGAAATGCATGTGTATGCAGTCTGGCTGCGTATTCTAAAGACTTCGGAGGGAGCCTGTCTAGGTTCTGCTTCTGCTCTTTCTTTAAAATGAACCCAGAGAAACGCATCCCCTCCCCAGAAATTCTCCTGCCTCCACCGAGTGCCACTCCCTCTGCCTTAGGTGGTGACGTCCATCGGGGAGCTGGTGGAAGTGTGCTCCACCAAGATCCAGTCCGGATGGCGACCCCTGTTCAGTGCCCTGGAGACCGTGCACAGTGGGGACAAGTCCGAGGTGAAGGAGTACCTCCTGGGGGACTACTCTATGGGTAAGGGCGCTCTGCGGTCCTTGCTACACGCCAAGTGTCACATTATCAAAAGACACTGAACAAGCGGGAAGGCAGATGCTCGGCCTGTCTTTGTCTGCAAGAAATACCACGTAGTAAGGACCTGGGACCTGAGTCCCACTGTGGCCCAAGGGCCTGACCTTCCTCCTCTAGCCCTGCTCCAAGTGACAAGGGTAATAGGCTGGGAGGCGTCTGTTGGTTCACTGTGGTGCACTGCAGTGCAAAGTTTCTTCCGTGAGCCAAAAATAAACCATGTTACAGGTCACGCCTTGGAAAATCAGAAATCTGAAATGTCCCCCAACCTAAAACTGTTGGAGTGTTTCAGAGTATTTTGGATTTCAGGCTTTTACTTGAACACTCCCATGTGCCATCGCTCGGTTGGCTACGTGGCTTCCCCTTCCCTGTGGATCTGCTCGCTGCTGCAGTGTTCTAAGCAGGAGCATCTCCAGAGGCGCCTGTTTCCTCGCCCTGTGGTCTACACATCACTGCAGCCTGTGTTCCTCCAGCTCAGTCCTCGTCTGTCTACCCGGCTTTCTCCCCCATAAGAGTGTTTGCATGAGTGCATGCTAACCGTGTGGAGTCCTGGCGTTCAGCGTGGTGCCTCCATACATGCACATCGCGTGCTTGCTTTGCAGCCTTCCTGCAGCTCCTTGCAGGCGGAGCTGAGCAGGACGGTCCCACAGCCACGCTGGCGTCCGGTGGTTGGGGCTGGGAATATGAAGATCCTGAGAGGCAGAACCCTCTCTTTTTAAAAACTGCCATCTCCCTCCTTCAGGAAAAGGCCAAGCTCCAGTGTTCGATGTGTTCGAAGCTTTCCTCAATACTGACAACATCCAGGTCTTCGCTAATGCAGCCACCAGTTACATCATGTGCCTTATGAAGTTTGTCAAAGGACTGGGTGAGTGGGACCTCCTTTTTTGCCTCATAACCCCTGGAGAATCTCTCCATGGCAGAAGACAGGGCCTCCCTCCCACCCACCTGGAGCAAACAGACATCTGTGATCACGAAGGAACAGGTTGAGTCATCTGCCCCGGGGGAGAGAGCTGACTGTGACAGCAGCCTGGCCTTGTCCCGAGTTGCTGTTTCTTCATTGTGTCCATGGGTATCTTGTAATGTAGTGTGTGTGTGTGTGTGTGTGTGTGTGTGTGTGTGTGTGTACACAAAATATAACGTACCTTCAGTCTGTACGTTACACCAGCCTTTTAAATCTTAAAATCGTTCCTACATCAGGGCAATCATGTTTAATTATTAATAACTGTATCTTTAAGTAGAAAATTACTTTTCTTAGAGTTATACAGTAAGCCTAAGTTTGATGTCCTAGCTCCTCAGAAAAAAATTAAGAATGTCTTCTCCCAGGGCTTATTAATAAATAATAAATTTTATTATAGAATGAACATAATAAAGTTTAATTTATAAATTAAGTAGTAAAAAATTACCAATAACTGATAATAAGTTATATGTAATAGGACAAGCATAATAGCATATTGGTACTATAACAGTTGATCAATACCCCAGATGGCTACTACATAACTGGCAGGCAGCATACACTGTGTGGATACACTTGACAATGGAGTGATTCATATCCCATACGCCATAATGTCTGTGTTCTACCCAGCTGCAATGAGTGACATTCCCATAGATTCATAGATCTGGATGCAAAACAGAGAGCGAGAGTGAGAGAGAAAGATTGGTTTTGGAATACCTTCTATAATCAACAAGGTAGAAAATGAATTTATTTTAAATTCCACATTGATTTGACCAGGTTTTTATATTATAATGTACATTAATGTAAATCAGGAGTTGGCAGGCTCAGTCTGATTCACTGAATTTGAATTTTTTAATCAATTATTTATTTATTTATTTATTTATTTATTTATTTATTTATTTGGTACAGGGTCTCACCACACAGCTCAGACTCATAGTGATCTTCTTGTCTCAGCCTCTCGAGCACTGGGATTACAGGCATGCTCCATTATGCCTGGTTTTGGTGGCCAGCACAGCATGCCCCAGGTTCTGGGGTTGGCACATCATGTGGTACCGAGAATCAAACCCTGGTCCTTGTGCTTGCCAGGCAAGTGCTTAGATGGCTGAGCTATCTCCCTAGCCCTTCACTGACAATTTTTATAAAGTTTTATTGGAACACAGCCTTGCTCATTTGTCTATGGCTGCCTTTGTGCTGTAACAACAGGGGTGAGAAGCTGTGAGGTAGGCAGCACGACTTGTAAAGCCTTAGGTATTTAGTGTTTTCCCTGTAGGGCAGGCAATATTTATTTTCTAATCTAAAACATGTTTATCTACATTTTGAAAAAAGAAACATGTCTTGTTGCTTCTAAATTTTAACTAATGTCTAGTAATTATGTCTGTTTACCCACAGGGGAACGTGCTAGTTGGTATAATTATAGACAGTTAAAAACAATCACAGTGTTATAGCATGATTTTATTAGAAGTATGGAAATAGATTGGTAACATGAGAAAAAATTACAATTCTCTGTTATTTATATCCATAAAAAATCTGGAGGTCCTTCTCTAAGATAAGCTGAATCTGCACATATGTAGAAAAATAAACTTCACTTAAATTCAATTAAGTAGTTGATGTCCCCAAGCCCCAGTGTTTATTCTCTTCCTAGAGTCTCCTCTTTCTTTTCATCACTTCATGCTGAAACCTGGAAGCAAATAAAATCCTTTTCCAGACAGAGCCTAAAGGTTTCAGTACAGCCCGGCACAAGGCTGATCCCCAAGATCCTCCTCTGTCTCCAGAGCCTTGGAGGTCACACCTTCCCGCAGCTGGGCCCAGAGCAGGGATCACATGTGCCCACACACAAAAGAACATGGTCCAGCCCATGAAGGGATCAGGGTAGAATATGGAACAAGTGGTCATAGGGAGAAGGGCGACCCAGGGTACTTTTCTCAGTGCCGTGTTTTTGGCCTCATTTTCCCTCTTTTTTCTTCCTCTCTATTTTGGCAAATGCTGAGGGCACCAGTGCTGTGTCAATGGGCAGGTCCGCTGTGGTAAGGGAAAAGCACAGGTGATTCTGTCTGTTTCTGTCTCCCTGACTTCCCTAGGGGAGGTAGACTGCAAAGAGATTGGAGATTGCATTCAAGGCCCAGGAGCTGCGTCCACAGACCTGTGCCTGCCCGCCCTGGATTACCTCAGGCGCTGTTCGCAGGTATGGGGAGAGGCCCACCCTGAGCTCCAGGCCTCCAAAGCTGCCTCAGGATGCTCACGGAATACAAGCAGATGTCTTCTGGTGAAGCCGCGAGAGTTCTTGTCTGCTGCTCCTGAGGAGATGAGCACTTAGACTTGAAGAATGTATTTTCCATGAAGTGAAACAAATAATGATGATAGGCAAAGGCCGAGAGGCCCAGAGAGCTCTCCTCCTTGCATTCCACTCCATTACCACCCCTCTGTGTTCACTGAGCTTCCTAGAGAAGATCATGAGGTCATGGGAAGGCTTCCTGCTGGTTCTAGAAAGTAGAGGGTGGGACATGTCCGATTAAGACTTAGTAAAGAAAGCTAACACTTACCAACATGAGCAGTGACCTTCGGGATAAAGTGTTGGATTTGCTTGGTTTTCATCTGCCTCAGATTCCAAACAAGCAAGACAGTGCTCCCTCTTCATGCTTCCACTGATGGGGCCAGGAATAGTTTTTTCTCAGAGGTCTTTCTGTTATCTTCGTGGGCTATGGTATTCTAGGCCTCTTCTGGGCTCTGTCTACCTCTCTGTCCAAGGTAACCTGGAGTCCCATACTTTAGGAAGGACAGACGACCCTGCCCGCTTCCTCTGGCTGCCTCCACCAGGCCCTGTGATGTCCTCCACCCTCAGACTCTCAGTCACCCCCAGGCCTCCAGCTGCACTGACTTTCTGCTCCATGTTTATCATTGCCTGTGTCCTTGCTGTGCTGATTGCCTGGACCCCCTGTCCCAAAGCCCCTGGCTGGCATGCCTTATCTTCCAGGTTGTCACAGAAATGTCCCCTCCTCCAAGAAACTAGGGCTACAGGACCTACCAACCCTCCACCAGCATTTCCCATGTACGAAGTCACTCTTTCTTGTATACCTGTTTAGTTTTTCCTATAGCTTGTCTGTCAGAAATTCCATTTACTTTTTGTGAAAGCATTGTGGTTTCTAAGACCCACTGAGATAGGAATTCCATCTGTCTTGCTCACAGCCATTCCCCTGGTTTCTAGAACAATGTGGACATGGCAGGCATAATTCTATGCTGTGAAGCTAGAAGGACCCTTGGGGTGCAGGTTCTAAAGCCCTGAGAGTGGATAAAGAACACTTGTCATTCTTTTCTCCTCCTCCTAAGATATTTGAGTCTCCCATCTTGCCCACCGAGATCTCTGGTTGCCCTTGTGCCTGTTGCCTTAGAGACTGGGCTAGGGAAGGGGAAGTCAGAGTCTAACAACCATTCACCTACAGACTCTTCTCAGGGATTCCCCATGGCAAAAATTCTTGACCTGGGCAGGAGTCCCTCAGTAGGGTGGAGCAAGACTATAAAATTCACAGAACTAAAATCCTGCAAAACCATCCTCTACCTTTTTGTCTGTGTGGAGTGCTGCTTCGACTGCTCAGCAGAATATCTGTCTCCTGTAAGCTATCTGTCTTATAAATCCAAATATCAAACAACTAACTAAACCTTTCATACATTAGGAGCTTTTCTAGTTCCCCTGTCCCCTTAACTGGTACATAGTTTTATTGTCCTCTAACACATAGAGTGCAGCTTTTTCCAATATATAATTACCATATTGGATGTTTTTTCTACTTTTAGTTATTAGCCAAGATCTACAAAATGCCTTTGAAGCCCATATTCCTTAGCGGGAGACTTGCCAGCTTGCCTCGCAGGTTTCAGGAGCAGTCGACGAGCAGCGAGGATGGGATCGAATCCATCCTGGCTGATTTTGACGACGATACTGGTGAGTTAACTGGTTCAATTAAATCAGGTTATTTGCTATGGTCATAGTCTGAGCTTAAGGTGTACACTAAAGTAGCTCACAGTTCATAAAAACATCCATCTTTTTGTTATTTTTATAACAAGTTCTCCTCAAGTTACCATGGATGTTGCAAAAGCATCACTTTATAAGCAAGGCCTCTAAGCCCAGGCTTTTTAGATGTGCTTTGCAGAGTTCATCAAGTGTAGCTTCAATCTCTGAATTATCTTGAATTTAGATAATTGGGATGAACTTACGGCAGTGCACCTGTACCTAAACTGGCTAGGAACTGTCTTTAGTAGCTTTTAGGAAACATCTGATCCTATATTTACACCTTACAGAACTCCTCCTCCCTTGATTAGGGATGAGGAACATCAAGCTATTATAGAGATTAGTGAAGCTGAAAGCCTGGGAAAAGAATAATTTTAAAGAATTTGTTTCAAGTTAGGAACCCCCTATAATCCCTTATAAATCTGAGTTTAGGGGCCGGCGAGATGGTTCAGTGGTCTAAAGCGCCTGCTTAGGAAAGCTCAGGCAACTGCAGGGACTGCGGTTCGATCCCCGGCACCACATGCTGCGCCAGCCCCCACCACCAGGGCAGGCTGAGCCAGCCACAAAATAAATAAAATAAAGAAACAAACAAACAAACACAACAAGCAAACAAATAAATAAATTAATTAAAAAAAAAACTTAAAAAAAAAATCTGAGTTTAATCTAGTATCTTTGAGTCAGGCTATCTTTAGATCATAATTTTTATTTAGCATTTGAAACCTCCAACCCATTTAATTATAAGCAGAAGCTGGGGGTGGTTATCTGTAATATATTCTTTTACAGTAGTTACAAATGCTCATTATTAGAGTGAGCATTGCCTTCCCATTTGTACAAAGCATTAATCCATTTTTTTCTTAGGAGGTGCACTTGTTGATAAAGTTCAATCAAGCACCCAGCTAAAATTGCTCACATTAGCAATCCATCAAGGAGTTTAACTATGTAATTATGCATGAAACATAAACAAATCAGAGAAAAGGTAAAAGTTGTAAGTTAGTATTAAAGACCAAACAAGGGCTGAGGGTATGGCTTTGGGGTAGAGCACTCGCCTCGGATGCAGAAGGCCCTGAGTTTGAGCCTCAGCATTAATAATAATAATAATAATAATAATAATAATAATAATAATAATAATAAATTAGAAGCAGTTCTCAGCCTTGAGATGTTCTCAGATATTATTCATCTAAATTCCAATGGCAAGGGATTACTTTTCACCCTTTCTGGAGATTTCAACTATATACCGAGCTAGAAAGAATATGTGCATGGCACATTTCCTGAGAAGTAAGACCTAGTGGGAAATAATCAGCCTTGAAAGCTGGAAATGAAAACTGGCAGTCCCAGCCATGGTGCTACCCAGCCCTGCCTGCCCTGGAGCACAGCCCCAGAGCGAGGGAGGGGGATGGCAGGCAGGTGCAGGCAGAGTGCAGAGAGCTACACAGAATGGTACCCTCACTTTCATTTGTAGTGATTTATGGACCACCTCAGATTATATGTATTTTCTCTCTCCCTCCCTCCCATTCTAAATCAGTTTAAAGCAAAACATGAAACATTTAGAATCTTAGATATGAAAGTATGCGTCCTTTGAAGATAATGTAGGGAACCGAGATCACCTCCACCTCCCCCCTTAGTCCTTGTGCGCTCTGTGGCTGGAGGTAAAAGCCCAGTTAGAAGAAGATTAGCACCAGAAAAGCAGAGAGGGTGCCGGTCTCCACCTGGGATTTCTGCACTCTGGGAGGCCAAGGCAGGTATTTCAAGTCTGAGCCGAATCTGGGTAATTTAGTGACTCAAAAATAGCCTGTTCCAGGAAAAAAAAAGGGGGTGGGGAGGCTGGGGATGTGGCTTAGGGTGAAGGCCTTGGGTTCAACCTCCAGGAAAGAAGGAAAAGGGAAGGAGAGGAAAGGAGCAAGGAAGGAGAGAAGGAGGGAGGGAGGAGCCTAAATTTTTATTACTTCTCTATGCACTTGAGGATCATCACAAGAGTGAAATCTGAGGAAATGACCACAGCTTGACACCTGCATTATGTCAGCCAACACATAGTGGATGTGTGAAGGCACACAGGGGCAGATGGAGCCCTGGGCTAGGGTGGCAGCTCCAGGGCTACTACGGGGGAGGCATAGGCGGGTGTAAGCAAAGGTTCCTTCAAGTTTATTCAGGCTCATTATAGCTCTAGTCACCAGCCTTGAGGTCCAGGCTCTTTCCCTGCCTTCACAGGTAAAGGAGAAAAGAATCTTTGCAGGGCTGCGTGTAGGGAAACAGAGGCCCACTGCTCTCACGTGAACATACAGGCTCTGGAGTAATTAGAACTCGAAATGCCCAGAAAGCAACTTGAGACAGCACGGCTCTGCCTCCTTTAATAAAAACATAATCACAATATTTGTACCATGCATGAAAGCTGAAATAATATACACAGATTCGAGGTCCCCAAGGGCTGGAGAGAGGGGAGAAAGGGGAGCTGTGGCTCAGTGGCCAGTTTCTGGTTGAGGAAATGGAAAAGCTTTCTACAGAGCAGTGAGGGCTGAGCAACAGTGCGCATGTGATTAATGCCATGCATTAAAAATGGCCAAAGGGGCTTTCTTTGTTATATATATTTACTACAATGAAACCATTTTTTAAAAAGACTAAAGTGACAGAATCAAAAAAATGTTCCATCACTAACTCCCGAGATCTGAGTCTCATTTGCAGAGTTTAGGCAGCACCTCGCCTTGTTATTAAAGGGAGTAAGGACCATGAGCAGGGGTTTCCCAGACACTTTGCTAGGACACAGCAGGCATAATCAGGCCACATGCAGGTCCCCAGGGCTAACGCCGGCCTGATGATGTGGTCTGGTAGCAGGTGGCAGTGTCTGTGGAATCTTGTTGGGTCTTACAAAGATTCTTCACGACCTTTGAGTGAGTCTCACGTGAGTCTGCCTGGTGGTCTCCAGGTCTGATAGAAGTGTGGATCACCCTGCTGGAGCAGCTCACGGCAGCTGTGTCCAACTGTCCACGGCAGCACCAGCCACCAACCTTGGATCTACTCTTCGAGCTGTTGAGAGATGTCACCAAAACACCTGGTAAATATGTCTGTGTCTGATTTGGGGGAGAGTTACTATACCTATGCCTTTTTTGCAGGAGAGTATTCCTGTAGATGTCCACCTGTTTTCACCGTTTCCTGGACATAATACGAAGCTTCATGCATTAGAGATGCTTGAGCAATGTTTGCCACGTGGCCGTGTTGGAGCAGTGTTTGCATTGTGCCCCTGTGTTGTGTTTGCTTTTTCCTACCAGTGCTTTTATAGAGGTTGCTATAGGTCAGGTGGTTGGGCAGTGCTATGCCCCACGTCAACTGCATGGAAGCTGAGCTATCTGTCCCCATCTCTGTGCACCCACTGGCTTTGCCCTGTTCCATGGTCACGGTTCTCCTTGGCTGGACCTTCCAGGCCATGGTCTGGGCAGAAAGCTGTCCACAGGGCTCAGCAGGTCTGCCACTCACATAACCAAACCACTGCCAGGCTCATGACAGGGCATCTTGTTCGTATAAAGGTCATGGATGATTAGACCTGAAAAAAAATTTTTGTACTTACTCAATACAGCGAGTTAATCAAGTTTGGCATACGTATTTCTTTATCCCAATTTTTCCAAGGTCAATGGAACTTTTTATAGAAATGTTAGTTTTTACTAACAGAGTCAGGATGCTAGATGAAACCACGAGGTAGTTACACAGGGAGGAGGAACACCTCGCGTTCATCATGATGGTAACTTGAGACTATTCCAAAATCCGTAGTGAGGTTTAGACTGGAATTATTTCAGAGAAAAACACTGTAACTACTCTCACATGTTATAAAATTGGAGAAGTACTTTATAGAATTGTGTACCACTAAATCTGTGTGAAGAGCAAGTAAGTAATAATTGTCCTAGCGATCTATCATGAATCAGCGGTAGTGAGTGTAAAATGTGCATGTGTTTGTTGAAACATCTCCAGTACTTTTAAAAAAATAAAGGTAAGGCCAGCCCTGCCCCCAGGCATGCTGAGCAGCCGTAGAGTCCAAGTGTAGTGGTTCACGCCTATAATCCCAGAGCTGGGGGGCTGAAAATGGAGGAACATTATGAAGCTGAGCTGCAGAGTGAGACCCTGTTCCAAATATATTAAAAAAAAAAAAAAGTCAAGGACACCCTAAATGGAAAGCAGTTAAGTAAATTATATATATGTATTCATTCTTCAGTAATTAAATTAATGTTCATGAATAGTATTTGACAACATTGTATGTGTATTTGTTCATACACATACAATGATAATAGTATGTGGCAACAAAAACAAAGAATATCTAAATTTTCTGAGCAATATGAAAAACCAGGTTATTATTATCCCATTTAGATAAAAGTAGCTGAAAAATCTGGAAGCTAGCGTGATAGTGTGTACTTTTAGTCCCAGCTACCTGAAAGGCTAAGGCAGGTTTGCTTTAGCCCAGAAGTCCAGGGCAAATCTAAGCAAAACAATACACCATCGATTGATTGATTGATTGATTGATTGATT